>LOJH01058655.1:0-10541 GCA_001685095.1 Ellobius talpinus
GAAGATTATTCACAAGGACACAGGAGGATGAGCAGCCCAGCATGTGTGTGTGTGGGGGGCGACTATCCCATTTCTAAGAGAGAGTGTAAGGTTTTTGAAAAATGTCTTAGGGTTGAGGGGGCTTACAAATGCATTTAGAGTCTTTCACTGTGTCTGTAAAACACTGATTCCTTGAAGTCGTCCAGTATTTCTGACTCTTACAATTTTTCTACCCTATCTTCTGCATAAATCCCTGAGCCTTGAGGGAAGGGATGTGATATAAACATTGAAGTGGATTTATAAAAAATGCTGCAAGCAGGAAGGAAGATCTGCCTGCCTCAGCGGGGGCGGGGAGGGAGTGGGCGTGGCTTGTCTCTTAAAGAGACAGAACAGATCATTACAAACATCTCATTTAGGACCAAGCATTCTGCCTTCTTTTGTGCTCTGCGTGTTTACCAGTTGAGAGTCTTTTCGTTAATTAGTGTCTAGTGCAAGAAGACGCTTCTCTGATTAGGTTTGATCTACATCATGAAGAGTCATTTCAATTTTATGCCAATTTAACAGAATAATTGTAGTAGGTTTCCCCCTAAGGACCATGACCTGCTGAGGAATATAATAATTACCTCTATCCTCTTTCTTGAGTTTTACTTTTTTCTTCCAAAACAGGGTTTCTCTGTCCCTGGCTGCCCTGAAACTCACCAGTAGACCAGGCTGAACTTGAACTCTCAGAGATCCTCTTGCCTTTGCTTCCCAAGTGCTGGGATTAAAGGTGTGCACCACCACTGCCTGACCTCCATATCTCATTTTCAACGGGGTTATTTCTTTTCCTTTGTAAATGAATTTGATTTTTTAAAAATAATTTATTTAACTTTATATTTATGTGCATTGGTTTGAAGGTGTCAGATCCCCTGGAACTGAAGTTGCAGACAGTTGTGAGCTGCCATGTGGGTGCTAGGAATTGAACCTAGGACCTCTGGAAGAGCAGTCAGTGCTCTTAACTGCTGAGCCATCTCTCCAGCCTCAAGTTATTTGTTTTTTTTTAATATTCAGGTTTTTTCAGCTCTTTGTATATTCTAGATACAAGCCTCCTGTCAGATGTATAGTTTTTTATGATTTGTCCCCATTCTGTAGGTTACCACTTTGCTTGAATGGTGGTGTCTTTTACTGTACAGAAGCTTCATTAGGTCCTGAAAATATTTTTTTTATTTTATGTTCATTGTTGTTTGGCCTGCATGTATGTCTGTGTGAGCAAGTCAGATCCACTGGAACTCGAGTTACACTTGTGAGCTGTCATGTGGATGCTTGGTAATTGAACCCAGGTCCTCTTGAAAAGCTGCCAATGCTCTTAACCATTGAGCCATTTCTCCAGTCCCAAGGTCCTGTTTATTAAATGTTGGTCTTAGTGCTGATGCTAGCAATGTCTTGTTCAGAAAGTCCTTTCCTGTGACAGTGAGTTCAAGTGTATCCTTTACTTTCTTTCTTTTTTCTTTTTTATCAGATTAAGAGTATTTATCAGGAGTTATGTTGAGGTCCTTGATTCGTTTGGAGTTGTAACTAGGTTGAAAGAACCTAGTTTCAGCTGGGTGGTGGTGGTGGTGAATGCCTTTAATCCCAGCACTTGGGAGGCAGAAACATGCAGTTCTCTGTGATCTATGAGTTCTAGGCCAGACTGGTCTACAGAGCGAGTTCCGGGACAGCCGGGACTTTTACACAGAGAAACCCTGTCTCAAAATCAAAAGCCCAAAACCAAACAAAACATGTCTGTAACCCCCTGAAACAAAAAATAAAGTTTCATTCTTCTACATGCAGCTATCAAGTTTGACCAGCACCATTTGTTGAAGATGCTGTTTTCTCTACAGTATGCATTTTTGGCTTCTCTGTCAAAAATTAGGAGTCTGTAGGAGTGTAGAATTATGTCTGTGTCTTCAGTTCTGTTTCATTGAACAATGTGTCTATTTTTATGACAATATCATGATGATTTTATTTGACTTGCATATATTGAACCATCTCTGAATCTCTGGGATGAAGTTAACCACATGAATAATCTTTTTTGATATATTCTTGAATTTGGTATGTAATGCATCTATGTTCATAAAACATATTGGTCTTTAATTTTCTTTCTTTTCCTTTTTTTACCGAGTCTTTGTTTGTTCAAGGCCAACCTGGTCTACAGAGCAAGTTCCAGGACAGCCAGGTCTACACAAAGAAACCATGTCTTGAAATTAAAAATAGAAAGGAAGGAAGGAAGGAAGAAAGAACAGATGTTCTTCAAACAGGCTTGCATTTATATGTGATTTAGTATTTTTCACTTGCAGCTTTCAATACCCTTTTGTTTGTTATTTGCATTTAATATTTTGATTATTTGTCAAATGATATATATCCTTTCTAGTAATGTCTATTTGCTGTTCTGTATGTCTCTTGTACCTTGACAGGCACCTCTTTTTAGAAACAGGAAATTTTCTATGATTTTGTTGAAAATATTTTCTGTGCCTTTGACTGGGTTTCTTCTCCTTCTCATATACCTATTATTCATAAATTTGTTTTTTTTCACAGTGTCATAGATTTCCTGGAAGTTTTGTTACTGGGTCTTTTTTAATTCAACATTTTCTTTTACAGAGTAATTTGTTTTTACCTTGTCTTCAAGGTCTGACTTTCTCTCTTCTACTTAGTCCAGCATGTTGCTGAGATTTTCCTTTGATCTTGTTGTTTGACTTCCCAAATTGTTCGTTCATTCATTTGTTTTTTCCTTCCTTCCTTCCTTCCTTCCTTCCTTCCTTCCTCCCTCTTTCTCTTTTCTTTTCTTCCACCACCCCCTCTCTTTTCTTGAGACAGGGTCTCCTGGAACTCACTATGTAGACTAGGCTGGCCTAGAATTCACAGAGATCCTTCTGCCTTTGTCTCCCAAGTACTAGGATTGAAGGTATGCACCTCTAGGCCTGAAATGTCCCAAGTTCTTTTTCATTTTTATTTCATTTTTCCTCCCCCTCCACAAAATCTCTTTTTTTGCATTCAATTTTTGTATCTTGAATTGCTTTTTACTTTTTATATATTATTTCATTTAACTGTGTTTTCACCATCTTCATTTAGATATTTATTCATACCCTCCTTTGAAAATGTTCATAGTTGCTATTTTGAAGTCTTTGTCTTTACATCAGTGAAGTGCTTCTATTTGTGGGATATTGCAATATGGGTGCTGATTTCTGGAGGAGCCATATTATCTTAGCTGTTCATTGTCTTAGTTTCTTTTTGATTTCTATAAGACATCATGACCAAGACAACTTATAAAAGAAATCTTTTAAATAGGGCTTGCTTAGAGTTTCAGGGGGTTAGTCTATGACCATTATGTCAGGGAGCATGGCAGTAAACAAGCAGGCCTGACTATGGAGAAGTAGCTGAGTGCTTATATCTAATCCACTTGCACAAGACAGAGAGAGAGGGAGGGGGAAGATGAGGGGCGAGGAAAGCTAATTGAGAATGACATGGGCTTTTTAAATCTCAAAACCTACCCTCATTGATGGATCTCTTCCAATAGGCCCATACCTCCTAATCCTTCCCAAACAGTTCCACCAATTAGAATCAAACATCCAAATGTATGAGTCTATGGGGGCCATTCTTATTCAAACCATCACATTCATGGTGTGTGTGTGTGTGTGTGTCTGTGTCTGTGTGTGTCTGTGTCTGTGTGCATGTTTGTATGTTTATAAGATCTGTGCATCTGGAGTTAGAACCATCTGTGGTGTTTCTTTGTATGAATATCTACTTTGGCATTTGTTGAATTGGTGTTTACATCTTTGTTGTTACTCCAACTTGTTAGATTGTAGACCAGATTAATGATACTTGGGTCTAAGTCTTGGGGTTACTTTGAGTTCTGGGTTCAGTCTCCAAGTAGTCTCAGATCAGAGTAGTAAGTAGGGTGGCTGATAGTTCCACAAGTGGGTGGGGGAGTATACTGCCTTTGGGAATCTCTAACTGGGGTTCTGAGTGAGCTGCGCACAGTCTCAGGACCCAGCAGTATGTTGGGTACCTGAGAGTTAGGCAGACTGGTTGTGTAACTCTGGGAGCTCTCTCCTGGAACTCAGATTCAGATGCAGGTCCCAGCAAAGTGTGAGGGGTGGGGTGACTGACACTGACAGGGAGGGAATGTATTTGCTCTGTGAGTTCCTACCTAAAGTCACAGTTTGGACTCCAAGCAGTCCCAGGTATGTATGGTGGATGGGATGCCTGTCAGATGAGGGAATGAATAGGGCACTGGTTCTGGAAATTTCTAACTGGGGTTCTGAGTTCAGCTGTCCAAAACTGGGGGTCCAACAGAAGATGGATGTTTGACAGTCTGATGTTAGTGAACTGACTCTGAGAATTCCTACATGAAGTTCTGGTTTAGATTCTAGGTTTAGACTCCTAGACTGGGGTGTTCAGGGTGATGGCTGATAGGTGAGCAAGTGGGGAGGAGCATATTGGCTCTGAGTGTCTCTGTCTAGAGCTCTGGATCAGGATTCACCTGATGAGGCCTAAGGGTGGGAGAATGTCTGACAGCCCAGTGAATTGAATTTGAGAAAATAATTTAAAAAATTATATACACACACACAAAGAGCTACAATTCACTTTGATTTTGTGTGTTTTTAAATTATCATTTTTTGCTTATTTTATATATGTTGATATTTTGTTTCCATATATGTCTGCATATGCCTGACCAGAAGAAAGTCTAAGATTTTTGGAACTGGAGTTACAAATGGTTGTGAGTCACCATGAGGGTGCTAGGAATCAAACCTGTGTCCTCTGGAAGAACAGTCAGTGCTCTTAACTGCTGAGCCATTTCTCCAGCCCCTCTTTGTTTGATTTTGAGACAGAGTTTCCCTATGTAGCCCTGGCTGACCTGGAACTCACTCTGGAGACCTGACTGGCCTCCAGCTCATAAAGACTGCATGCTCTGTCTCCTAAATGCTAGGATTAAACACATGTGCTACCTGGTTTATTTGCTTTGCATTAAGATGTCATGTAGCCACTACTGGCCTCAAACTCATGTAGCTGAGGATAGCCTTGACATCCTAAATTTCTGCCTCCAGTGCCTGAGTGTTCAGATTACAGATGTGCACCACCCTGCTGGGTTCCACCTGTTTTAAGTGCATTTTTATAAACATTAGAAAGATATGTCTTCAGGATGTATCGTTAAATACTAATATATGTTTCTGGGCACTGGAGTTACAGGTGATTATTTTCTAAAGTTTTTACAAGAAATATTCACTACTTTTGCACTTGACTGAAAAAAAGTTACACAAGAGAAACTGTTCTCTCCAGAGTAATCAAGTTTTGCTCATCATTCTATGCATCACAAATTGTCCATTAGACTGTAACTATCATGTGGGCAGAAATTAGTTTTTTTTTAATTTCCCCTGGTACTTCCTGCCACACAGTGTTCTGCATTCAATAAATGTTGACTACGTCCAGTCGTGCGTACGCATACATATAAGCCTGTGTACCTATGTGGACACGCATATTTAAATATGCTGCCCTCTTTCTCGTCAGTAATGAGAAAAAAGTAAAAAGCAGCTTTCTAAAAACAGCTAATGGGCCTTTTGCCATATGTTGGGAAAAGAACGGTGCTCTCTGCCCACCAAGACTGAGAGTACAGAGTGACCACTAATGATTTCTGGTCACCGCAATCAAATTTGTCCATTTCTGCCCACACAATTATTTTCTTGTACTGCTTTTGGTGAGATTAGGTCCAGCTCTCCAACAATTCTCCTAACTAGCCTGTCTGGACACTTTATTGAAAATGTTTAAATGAAAAGCTATGTACCAAGACAAGTGGTAAATGGACTGTCTGTACCCATTCTGCCCTACTTGTTGCAGCCACTGTTTAATCAGCTGAGATGACAAGGACCTTGTCCTGTTGAGAGGCAGGCGAGCCAGACAGGTTCACAGGTCTTCAGGCACATCTCATTTGCTGCGCCTTCAGAATTCTGTGCTCTGCATCAAAACCGAGAGAAAAGGACAAACTTTGTACTTTGGGTTATCAGCAGGTGCCCAAAGGAGAATGAGTGTTCAAACCCCTCAAACCACTAAATTATTAAAAAAACAAAAATCTTGAACAGGCTCTTCAGAATCAGACAGCAGGGCTGAAGGATTTACACATTTGATATCAGAAATAGGAGGACAGGATAAAGAGCCAATCTGAGCTCTTGATGATTTGATTTTTCAAAAATAGTTCCTGCTGTGTAAAGGAAGGCACAGAATGTGGAGGACATTTTAAAGACAGATTATGGCTTATCCTTAATTATGGCTGCTGCAGGGCTAAGGAGATGGGTTGGAGCCTGATCATGAGTCTGGCCTTCCCTCAGAGACCCAGCAGGCAACAGGGTAGGGTTTCTTTTGCTTCCTCAAGGTTACTGATGGGGAATTATTGATTCTGAAATCTCCTATAGGAAATTTTTTCGCTGGGAAGTGGGGTGTTTAGAAATCTGAGCAGATCGACCAACTGTGAATTTATACTGCCTCATTATGTTAACCCATTGGAAGCTCTATCTGGGGACACACTAGCGCCACTGTCTTCTTACATATTTATTGGACTGTCAAGGTGTAAAATGCCACCATTAAAGTCAGAAGCACCATGCAGCGGACCATGGCTTAAAATTCCCTCTGCTAATCACAGCAGAGTCCTGGCAGCGGTATCCCTGGATTCAGCAAATAGTGAGGAGTAGGAACACTGGTGCGGCCTTAGGAGATGCTGCTTTACTCTTTTTTTCTCAAATTATCCAGAATTTCACATTTGTAAATAACTAAAGTCCTAGCCCTCTTTGAGGCACCCAATCATGTAAGATCTTACCTTGGGAGTGTGGTCCTAAAAAAAACTGTTCTATTTTGTGTATTGGGGGAAGGTGCAAGAGGTGCTCTTGGGAGGAAGAAAGGGGGTTGGCAAAGAGTAACGGGAAAGTTTAGGATTTATAAGCAATGCATTCACTTTCAAACATTTTCTGATGGAGAAAAAGTCAACGGCATCGTATGTTTGTTCTCCCTATTCTGTAGGCAAAGTGTGTACTCATAAACTCGACTCACGGCTTCAATCCCACCAACTTCTTTCCCCATCTTTGCATTGCGTAGCCAGCACTAAATATACATTTCTTTGTTAGAGGAATAAAAAACTGGATCTCACATGATGGCACTTTTTAGTGCCTGTATGGTGGTTTGAAAGAGAATGGTCCCCATAGGCTCATATATTTGAATGCTAGGTCCCTAGCTGATGAAACTAGATTGGGAAAGATTAGGAAGTGTGGCCTTCTTGGAGAAGGTGTGTCACTGGGGATGGGCTTTGAGGTTTCAAGAGCTCATGTGAGGCCTAGTCTCTCTCCCCCTCCTCTCCTGTCCGTCCTTCTCCCTCTCTCCCTGCCTCATGGTTGTGGATCAGCAAGTGAACTGTTAGCTCCAACACCACGCCTGCCTGCCTGCCTGCTGTCATGCTCCCTGCCATGAATCTTAACCTTCTGGAACCGAAAGCAAATCAAACCCCCATTTAAATGCTTTCTTTTATAAGTTGCCTTGGTCATGGTGTCTTTTCATAGTAATAGAACAGCAACTAGGAGAGTCTGCTAGTGTTAAACTGAGTATCAGTGAGACTTGCAAATGTACATCTTAAAATGTACAGCCCACTGCAGAGGGTGGATCCTGAATTGACCACTGAGTATCCAAGCATTTTATCATAGGTATTATTGCTTGTACCTGATAATGAAAGTGATAAATTATGAAGGGAGAAATTATTTTAATCTCCTGATCTAAGTAAAGCCTCAGACTAGAGGATGGGAAGATGACTCAGAGGTTAAGAGGTTACTCTTCCAGAGGTCCTGAATTCAGTTCCTGGCAACCACATAGATGGCTCATAAGGATATATGATGGTATCTGGTGCCCTCTTCTGGTAGGTAGAGATACATGCAGGTAGAACACTATATAAACGAAAATATATAAATCTTAAAAAATCCAAAACCTTGGACTAAAATATATTCTCTCTGTGTGTGTGTACAAAATTTTAAGGAATCTCTTCTTTTCCTTCCACCTTGGGTTAGTGATTGAACTCATGAACTCATGGATCTCAGGCTTGTGACAAAGTGCTTGTATCTGTTGAGCCATTTTGACAGCCCAGAAATTATATTATTTCTTATTTTGAATATTGTAGTTGGTAGACCACATTCAGGATAATCACCAAGGGATTAAGTTGAATTTAGACTTGGTAGAGAGATGGAGATGCGATTTGGACCACAGATAAAAGTTGACCTGGAAAAGTCACAATATTTTCTGTCCTTCAAGAACACATTTCCTCAATTATTTTTGCCAGAATTAAATAAATTTTCTTATATACTAACTTCTCTTCTCTTCCTTTTCTCCCCTCTCTTTCCTCACTTTCCTTTTTTGAGACAGTGTCTTGTTCTGTAGTCCAGGCTTATCTAGACCTATGTAGCCTAGGGTGGTCTTAAACTCACAAGCCTTCTGCTTCAGCCTCCCCAGTGCTAGGGGAAAGTATTACAGGCATGCGCCACCATACTTGGCTTCTCACCTTCCTCCCTCCACTGCCTCTTTTGTTTCCTTCCTTTCCTGAATCTCTTCTTTCCTTTTGGGAATTGAACCCAGGGCTTTGCGTGCACACCAGGCAAGTGCTCTACCAATAAGCTACATCCCCAGTCATTCTAAACATTGTTCTAACATCTGAGTTACAAAATATACAGGCAGAAGACTTATGGATTGTAGTCCAAGATTTACTAGTATATTATTGCAGACTGCAAACAATGATAGTTCTTTTTCTTTAAGATAAGAGAAGGTGGACAAAAATCACTAAAAAGAGAGGCATGGAGGCCGAACAGACGGCTCACCAGTTAAGAGCACATCCTGCTCTAGCAGCAGCCCAGAGTTCAGTTTCTAGTCCCCACATCAGGTGACTTACAAAGGCTTGTAACTTCAGTTTCAGTGAGACCCACTACTCTCTTCTGGACTATGTGGTCATTGCATTCATATGTGCAAACCACACTCACATACAACACACAATTTAAATATAAAATCTTGGGCTGCAGAGATGACTCAGTGATTAAGAGCACTGACTGCTTTTACATAGGTTCTGGCTTTGATTGTCAGCACCCTCATGGCAGCTCACAACTGCCTGTAACTTCAGTTCCAGAAATCTGACATCCATGAGCACCAGGTACACATGTGGTGCATAGATATGCATCACTCAGGCAAAATACCCAAATACATAAAAGAAAATAAACGCATCTCAAAATATTAAGAATAACATCTTAAAAATAAAGACATGCTATTATCAAGTTTGACAGTGCTAGCTTTTTTTAGGACATAAGTTCTAGATGTTTCTATTTTTCTTTCTTTTTTAAGACAGTGTTTCTCTGTATAACAGCCCTGGCTGTCCTGGAACTCACTCTGTAGACCAGGCTCGCCTTGAACTCACAGAGATCTTACCTGTCTCTGCCTCTTGAGTGCTGGAATTAAAGGCACGCTCACCACTGCCCAGCTAGTTGTTTTTCTTTTAACAGTCCAGCTTCTAAGTGAAGCCAGCTACTTTACTTACTTTTATTGCTTATCTCAAAGATTTTAATTTTTCTGAGACAGGGTCTCACTATGGAGCCCTAGAGGACACCAAACTCAATCTTGACTTAGCCTCCAGGATTTTGAGATTGCAAGTGTATGTTACTGTGCCTGATGCATCTTTTATTTTGTGTGTGTATGTGTTTCAGTACATAAAATGACATCATATTACACTTTTCATTCTTCCATCAGTGCTCTGCTTGAAAGCTGTTTATAGCAGACACACTATTTCTTCTTTCATTATTATTAATTTTTTTGAGACAGGGTTTCTCTGTATAAGCCTTCACTGTCCTGGAACTCACTCCATAGACCAGGCTGGCCTTGAATGCACAGAGATCTGCCTGCCTTGGCCTCTCAAGTGCTGAGATTAAAGGCACATGCCACCACTGCCCGGCCAGCTCACTATTTCTTTCTGCTTTGCATCTACTGTCTTACATATAGCTCCTTACCACCAGAAACCGCATCGCAGTGAACATGGCCATATTTGAAACCATAGGAAGATTTTTTCTTTTTAAACGTTTTAGGTGTCATTTTGTACTTCAAGAGGGCCACAAACAAACTCAACAGCCCTGCATGTCCTTCTCAATTGTCAACATCACAATCATGTGCCACTGTGTCAGGACAAGAATTTCCTTAGGAAACCAACTCAGGAACAAAACTGCTGGAACACGGAGCTATGTATCAATTGAACTGAATGCTTCTGGTTAGTTGTCTGGAAGCTCCCACAGAAATTGCTTGCTTGGGGCTGCTCCCACTAAGGTCGCTGCCTTGGACCTGCTCTGGCAGAGGTCACTGATTCAGACCTGCTCCCTCAGAGTTTTTTTCTTAAATATTTATTATGTATACACTATTTATTATGTATACACTATTCTGTCTGTGTGTATGTCTGCAGGCGAGAAGAGGGCACCAGACTTCATTACAGATGGTTATGAGCGACCATGTGGTTGCCGGGAATTGAACTCAGGACCTTTGGAAGAGCAGGC
>LOJH01058657.1:0-11376 GCA_001685095.1 Ellobius talpinus
TTTCTTTCTTTCTTTCTTTCTTTCTTTCTTTCTTTCTTTCTTCTTTCTTCCTTCAGTCTCTTTTTTGCTTTTTGCTTCAGACAGGGTCTCGTATAGCTTCAGGCTGATCCAAAACTTACTTTTTTTTTTAAAAAAAAAGCTGAGGTTTGACCTTGAACTCCTGATCCTCCAGTTCCGGTTACTAAGTACTGGGATGACAAGAGTATACCACCATGCCTGGTTCATGTAGTGTTGGGGACTGAACCCAAGACTTCATGTGTGCTAGCCAAGTACTCTACCAACTGAGCCACATCTCTAACCCTTAACAACTCTCATAAAAAAAATCATTGGAAACCTAGGAGTCTGTCCGTATTAAGTTCATATAGGCCGAGACTTTACATCCCCACATGGGATCCATTCAGCCCTTGACCTTTTAAAAGGGCGAATCTCAGAATAAGATGTGCCCTGCAACCCCGTGCTTATAAAACCTCTTGATTTTTCATCTGTATCGTGTGTAGAAAACTCTGGTTTAATTCTCTGTCCCTGCTCCAGCAGCAGCTCTGAAAGACACAGCTCTATCCCTGAATTGTTAACACCCAGAGAAAGGGCAGAGCTGGGAGTCTATGTCTAAAGGCTTCCTGTGTGTTCCTGAAGTGTGTAATTAACCAAGCAACACTTGCATATGGCGGGTAGAGTGATGCTTGCTGTGGGTGCCGGGGATAATGAAGTCAGGAAAGCTGGTGTCGACTCCCGTGAGGCTCAGTTCTGTGGCAAAAACACTTAAGACCTTCTGTTCTGGTGATTTTTAAGGACATGGGACACTCAGCAACTTGCCTCTCTCTGTGCTGGACTTGATGCTGACAGACATAAGAGAGAAGGTGGAAACAGAGTCCAGAGAGAGAGAGAGAGAGAGCGAGAGAGAGCGAGAGAGCAGTGTGTGTTTGAGATGCTGCCCAGGATTCTAAAGTTGCTAGCACCTAGACTAGTGACTTCTGCCTGCATCCTCGAACAGGCCAAGTTTAATGCTGACTCTCCTCAGCATGTTCTTTGAGAGTTTGTTTCGATTTTTGATGGTTTTGTTTTGAAACAGAGTATCTATATGCCATCTTCATGATGCAGAAACGGTCTGAGAGGTCTTTGAAACGGCCCAGCAGCTCTCAGGGCTTGTCTTGTGGATTTGAGGGTGGATTTTAGACAGAGGTTTATTATGGTTGGAATCTTAACAGGGAAGAGAACCAGGACTCCTGTACAGTGGGGGAGGGGTCAGGAATTAGGGTATCATGGAGAGGTGACTCTAGGGCAGTGGTTCTCAACGTGTGCTTGTGACCCAGTTGGGAGTGTCAATTCATCTAAGACCATCGGCAAACAGCTATTTACATTACAATTCATAACAGTAGCAAAATTACAGTCATGAAGTAGCAATGAAATAATATTATGGTTGGGGGTCACCACAGCATGAGGAACTATATTAAAGGGTCACAGGATTAGGAAGGTTGAGAAGCACTGTCCCATGGGCTGGGGGGGCGAGGCCTGGGAGGGAGATGAGCTGTTGGTCCAGTTGGCCCAACCATGGGAAATGTGGATGTCAGTTTCAGGCTTAGGCATGCGTTGTCTTTAGACACGTGTGCATTCAGGAAATGGCACAGACCCTGGAGCCAGGCTCTCCCCTGGCTGCCTGGCAGCCAGTGAACACATTTGGACACCTGCTGCTTGGAGTCCTGGCCCTACCAGAGAAGTTTCTCCTTCTGCTGGTGTCAATGGCTTGCCTGAAACTTGCCTGAACTTGTAGTGGTCCTCCTGCCTCTGCCTCCTGCACACATTTGACGATCCACATCCTTCTAGTTGAAGTGAGTGCAGGAGACACATCACTTATTAAAGTAACTGGTTTGTTGAGTTGTTTTTTTCACCTTAAATTTATTTGCTAGGGGGATTTTTGTAGGTGATATTTAATTTTGTTTCACATAGGGGACAGTCTGAGAAGCTGTGACATCCATCCATTTGATTTGCAGTCAGTGTTTCCCAGCTCTTCCTTTGTTGAGGAATTATTTTTCATGAGGCGATTATTCGCTGCATAACTAGTAAATTCTGACGCAGATAGAGAAATGAGGGATGCCGATTAACACTGCAAAGTTATCATCAGCCCTAAAGGCTCTTCAGTTCCATTCTTATAATGTGGACCTCACACCCCTATTTCTGCTCAAGTCCTTCCTCTAAAGGCAGGGTGGGCTGATTAGTGCAGAAATAAAGGTCTCCAGGCCTTTGTTTTGGTCAAGGGCTAAACTTAGTTCTCTTGTGGGCTGGGATGTGGTAGGTTGGTAACAGGCATGCCTAGTATGTGCAGAACCCTGGGTTCCATGCCCAGCACCAAATAAATCAGCCGCGGTGGCTCACACCTGTCATCTCAACACAGGCGGCAGAGTTGGGAGGATCAGGTTCAAGTCATCTCCGGCAAGCCCTGGCGACCAGATACCCTGTTACCTTGAAAAGTGCAGAATGGTAAGAACTTAGGGCAGCTGAAAGATTTCCCTCCAGGAGGCCAGTTCCTCTCAGACTGCTGCCCAGGAAGCCCAGGGGCACAGAAAGTTTGTTCAGGACTTTTGACTTCTGTCTCCCACACACTTCTGAGCAGAGGTGGGAGGGGTTACTTTTTGTGTGGAGATGCAGTGAATTTTTGCGCCAATTGAAGACGACGAATTAATGCTTCTCTGATATTCCTCAGATGAAAACCCCATGAACTAACCATTTTAGAGCATTAAGCTTTGCTTCATAATGCATTTTCCACAGATGAATCAAAGGCCCTAATGCATTTGCTATTTGGGAATAATAAAGCATGAAGTGGGGCGAGGACTTTCACATTTACATAAGAAGAAAGAGCCAGGAAAGTTCACGACGATCCAGCACAGAGGAAGGTGCCCCTGAGAAAGGCTCTGAAAACACAGCCTGCTCCTTCAAAAGGGTGCTGCTCCTCCTTCTCTTCACCTCCCTAGAACTTTCTAGATCCCAGTGTCTTGCTAGCCTTTTTTTGGTGCTCCCGGAAGGGCAAAAGGCCAGAAGAAACAAGGGAAAGAATGGTGGTGTGTGTATGTGGGGGGTTGTCTTCACTGTTGATGAGCTACCACAACTTATATTAGGAACATAATGGCATGTCCAAAGAAAGTGTGCTGGCTAGTTTTATGTCACACAGACTCAAGCAATTTGGGAAGAGGGTCTCTGAACTGAGAAAATGCTTCCTTAAGATTGACCGATAGGCAAGTCTGGAGTGCATTTTCTTAATTAGTGACTGATGGGAGAGGGCCCAATGTGGGTGGTGACACCCCTGAGCTGGTCCTGCATGGTACAAGAAAGCAGGCTGAGCAAGCCATGGGGAGCAGGTGAGGAAGCAGCATTTCTACATGGTGTCTGCTTCATTCCCTGCCTCCAATTCTTGGCCTGCTAGAGTTCCGCTCTAACTTCTCTCAGAGAGGGACTATTATGTGAATGTGAAATGCATCCCTTCCTTCCCAAGCTGCGTATGGGTATGGTGTTGTGTCACAGCAACTGAAACCCAACTAAGACAAATAGAAACTTCAGGATTAGCAGCGATCTGATCAGGAAGATAAGATGGGATTGGTGACCTTTGCAGTCTGCAGAAACTCCCGTCTGTAGAGAAACAGTCTCTTCTGAGGTTGCCTGCACCTCCCCAGGCTCTCAAGAAACTTGGCTGAAGAGTAGCAGAATCAAACAACTCTAGTTGTATGCTCAGCAGCTTGTTAAGTGGGAGTTTTTACTTTTACACAAGAAACTATTATATAGAATCAGTTTTACTTAATTGATTCATAACAAAACAAATCCAGGGAATAGAGACTGTGTTGGGACAGGTTTAGCTATGTGTGGTAGCAAGCCCTATCATCAAGCCATGAACAAGACTAAATGCTCCTTTCTTTCTCCAGCAAAATGAGTTCAAGGTTGATGTGGGTGCTGTCGAGTCACTGACTGTTCTGCTGCTCTGAGTTTGCCTCATTTCTGAAAGTGGCAGTCTTTGCTGCGGTCATCATGTTTACCTCCCAGCCAGCAGGAACGAAGAGGCACAGAGCACGAAGGTGAGCACCAGAAACTGCTGCCTTGCCCTGCCATATGTATTTCTAAAGGGAGGCAGAAATTGTGTTCTCCATCCTGGGCAATGATGTGCCTACCCAGACATGCTATCAGTCAGTTACATGCCAATTAGATGCCTATTGAATATCTATTCATCATAACAGCTACTTCCTTCCTTTTATCTTTACTGATTTTCCCTGGATGCTCATAGTGGCTGACTCTTCTGTTATGTTTCGTGATGTCAGTATCACTGGTAATTAGGTGGGAACCCCAGAGCCAGCAGCAGCAATGGTTTGTAACTAAGGTGGGGATAAAGAGGCAGAAAGAGCCGTTTACTCTCTTTGTTCATGGGTGAGCTTCCTTCCCCTAGTTTTGGGCAAAGCATCTTATCACACAGTGTAAAGACAAGGAGAAACTTAACTGGCTTTCTTGTGGTCAATGGCAGAGCATTTCACAGAAAGGATAGCTGCTTTCTCCAGAGAATGAGTTTAGAGAAATGCAGAGGCATTAGGCTTAGAAAAAACAAAATCTTTTTTTTTTAAATAATCACTGATAGACAACAAAAGCCTTTTTTTTTGAGGGGTGGGGTTTTGAGACAGGGTTTCTCTGTGTAACCACCCTAGCTGTCCTAGCTCTTGTAGACCAGGCTGGTCATGAACTCACAGAGATCTGCCTGCCTCTGCCTCCCGAGTTCTGGGATTAAAGGCGTGCGACACCACTGCCGGTGCCCAAAGCCTTTTGAGTCTCTTTTGCTCTTCACTGAACATCCTTTGCTCCAAACTGTTGTCCACAAGGCAAAGTAATTTTATGGAGTTAACCATTAGAAGTGGTGGGTGACACCCATAACCAACAAAAACCAGTGTATTCACCACAGAAAGACTTATCTTCATGTTGCAGTGGGTTGCCTCACCTGGGGAAGCTGTCTGGTAGGTAACACGTGAAGGTCAGAAGAGGAAGAAGTCTTCTGTGGACTGGGATTCAGAGATGGAAATAAAAGCACAAGCATTACCACGTATTGCTAGACCAAGTCTAGCAATGGATGTCTGGTGGTGCAGTGGAAGAACAGACATCTGGAGCTATTAGTATCCTTAAGAATGGAGCTTACTGTGCTTAGAAAACAAGTGAAGAGTGTATTGAGACCCAAACTAGTGGGAGCTCACTGATTCTGGACTGACAACTGGGATACCTGCGTAGGACCAGACTAGGCCCTCTGAATGTGAGGGACAGTTCTGTGGCTTGGGCAGACTATGGGACCCCTAGCAGTAAGACCAGGATTTAACCCTAGTGCATGAGCTGGCTTTTTGGAGCCCATTCCTTATGGAGGGATACCTTGCTCAGCCTCACTATAGGCTTGGTCCTGCCTCAACTTGATATGCCGGACTTTGTTGATTCCCCATGGAGTCCACAACTTTCTGAGGCGTGGGTGGGGGGTTGGATGGGGAGCAGGAGGAGGAACTGTGGTTATGTAAAATTAAAAAAAACAACTTTTTAAAAAAGAGGAGCGTATTGGAACTACCCATTGCTGTTCACCCCAAACTCTGAGAGTACATCTTTCCACAGGTATAGGGATATGAATTTTTCATGAGCTTCTTAGGACCAGGCTTTGAAACTCACCAACCTATTGATTCAGGCAGCATGGCTACGTGGAAGATCCGATGCTCTAGGAACCAGAGTGAGTCACTGCCGTCACTTACTGATGTTGGCAAGCTACGGGGCTTCTGAGCTCACATTCGTCATTTCTTTGTTATATTAATTTTTAAAACAGTCTTTTCTCATTTTACATACCAATCCCAGTTCCCTCTCCCTTCCCAATCCCCTCACCTTCCAAACACCCCATACCCCGTCCACTCCTCAGAGAGGGTAAGGACTCCCATGGGGAGTTAACAAAGTCTGGCACATCACTTTGAGGCAGGACCAAGGCCCTCCCCACTATATCTAGACTGAGCAAAGTATCCCTCCAAAGAGAATGGCTCCAAAAAGTCAGTTCAAGCACTAGAGATAAATCCTGGTCACATTTCAGTGACCTCACAGATTGCCCCAGCCACACAATTGTCACCCACATTCAGAGGGCCTAGTTTGGGCCTATGCAGGTTCTGCTGCTGTCAGTCTGGAGTCAGTGAGCTCCCACTAACTCAGGTGAGCTATATCTGTGGGTGTCCCCATCATGGTCTTGAACACTTTGCTCATGTTCTCACTCCTCCCTCTCTTCAACTGGACTCTGGGAGCTCAGCCAATGCTAGCTGTGGATCTCTGCCTCTGCTTCCATCAGTTGCTGGAGGAAGTTTCCATGATGACAATTAAGATAGTCATCAATCTGATTATAGGGGAAGGCCAGTTCAGGTACCCTCTCCACTGTTGCTTAGGGTCTTAGCCGGGGTCACCCTTGACACAGTGTCACTTTGGGCTGCTCATTCTGCTGTGCCAGGCTAGTTCTTGGGTATTGCGTTCCTGTGAAATCCAGCTTTTCCTCACACGGGACTCAGTGGATGAGATCAGAACACCCTGGTTCAGACACTAAGAATGAGTCAAGGTTTCTTTATTTTCCTTTTTTCCCCCCCCTTCTCTTTTCCCTGAGTCAGTAGAGATCACACTATCAAATTTAACTATTGATCAGTGAACAGAAAAATGGGGATTTCTACACAAAGGAAACTATGGAATCGAAGGCCAAAGTACTTGAGGAGCATCCTTCCTTTCTAGCAATATTTCTCAGTGGTTTGTTGGTGAGCTTGGGATGAGCAGAGCCTGTGTGGCAGTCAAACTATCAAGCCTCTCAGTGTTACCACAGCCAGGACCCAGGACTCGGGAGCATGTCCTCAAGAAACAGCTGCTGCAGATCCGCAAGGCACTATCTAAACGTGTTTCAGAAGAGAGTAGATGGGGCAAATTATATTCCCTAAGACTCGGGGAATAAGAGTTTAAAAATTATAGCAATAAAAAGGTAATCAAAATATATGTATCCGTCAATTCCTTTAAGTTAAAATTCTGATGTCACTGAGAGCCCAAATGCCTACGGACACAGCCAAGGGGAAAAGCTGTGCCTGGTGTTCATCACTGGCTGCAGTTCTAGATGAACCATAGTCGTGGGTCTGCCACCATAGCTCTCGATTTTTCTCTTTCAAAAGTTGTACTCAATTCTGGGCAAATTCATTTTCCTTGAGAAGGAAAGGTTAATTTAATAATTCCTTGAATGTCCACACTGTTGTCATTCATGGGCTTTATTCTGTGTGCTGTAGGACAATGTCTTCATGAACTTGTCTTTTCAAAAGCTTTCTCATAATAGTAAGTCACTTAGAAAAATATCTCTAGTAAGTATGGGGTTTTGTCAATATTATCAACCAATGTGTCATAATTTTCTTTCAGAATTCTGACTTGAAATTATAGAAACTGTGGCCCTAAAAGTGGGTCACATCCCACACTTGTAGTATGAGAGAGCTGTACAATAATAATCGCAAAGCCTATTTTCATTAAAAAAAAACCTCAAGTGTCACTATAGGTTGACATTCTGAAGAATTTAGTTTTGAAGCCTCTTTCTTTCACTCTGTATTTTAAAGTTTAAATCCACATTTGGAGAGACAGGAGTTCAAGGAGATGTTGCTTTCAGAGGCTGTATGTGTGAGGGGCTTTCAGTATTTTCATTATCAAGAAAGAGATCTGGAGTCTAATGTTTGCTGCTGTGCCTCTAGGGAGCTGTGCACTGGTTGTCCACCTCTTGGCCTTTTCATTTATTAGACATGTGACTTCAGTTTTCTCATGTATAAAGTGCCATTATATAATGGGCTTTAATAGAAATAAATGATAAAATTCATATAAAGTACTTAGCACCGTATCCTCTTTTTTTTTTTTTTTTAAGATGGGTTTCTCTGTGGCTTTGGAGCCTGTCCTGGAATTAGCACTTGTAGACCAGGGTGGCCTTGAACTCACAGAGATCCACCTGCCTCTCCCTCCCGAGTGCTGAGTTTAAAAGCCTGGCTGCCTGGCTCTTAGCACCATATCTTAAACCCATCAAGATAGCTGTTTACTGTTATTATCCTTCCTGTGTTAATGGGGCACCACTGGGTGTGATTAAAACCCGGAGACCTCATGATACTGGGAAGGTGAACTGGGAGAATTTCTTTCATATGAGCCCAAAAGAAACTTTCTCAAGGGCCAATAGTTCATTCTTCTGGGGCAGCCAGAAAGAGCACCACTAACAGAAGAGATATGTGATTAAATATCATTTTGTGTCTTCTAAGAGGCTGCTCAGACATTCACATGGGTCAACCCACACTCCCAGTTCCAGACTACAAAGTCAACTAAGCAGATTGGAAATAAATTTACAGGCCAGAAACCCAGTTAAAAACCCAGTTAAAGTTAAAAATACTGTTTCCCACGGACTAAATATCTACTGCTACCACTGAAAGGCAAATACAAAACTTCCAGTTAATTCAGGGTCGCACATAAATCCTGAGGGTTCACAGACGCTTACTTGATGTTTATGTCCCCCCATTCCTCACCCAGCCAGATTCATAGCCCTAATAAAGGGGCTTATCTGAGAGTAGGGGAGTAATGGAGGTTACATGATGTCTTGGGTGGATCTCTGGCATTGTAAGATGAGTGTCTTTTAAGAAGCGTGTGCCAACTGCAACTCTCAGGAGAGCAGGCCCTGCGCCTCTCCTGGGCAGCACAATAGAACCGACCCTGTTGTCTGAGGTGCAGATGAGCCAGCCTCAAAGTTGTCAACATGGACGGGCTGGTCCTACTGTTAGGTGGTGGTGCGGGTGGGGGAGAGGTGCACTCTCTTATCCCTAGTCCCTTTCTGCCTGCTACAGACGAGCAAGCTGGCCCTCCCCCTTACCAGCTGCAGCACTCAGGAAAGTGGACCCTTCATCTAGCCTGGGTAGCATAGTAGCTGGAGAAAAGACCCTGAGGATGTGAAAGCCAAAGAGTGGGCACTGTCCCTTGCTCAGTGCTGCAAGGGGTGAACTAGCTAGGGCAAAGCTGGAGAGCTCACCCTAGTGGTGATGAGAGGGGAGAGCTGGTGGGCTGACCAACCCTGTAGCTGCCCAGACCCAGAACCAGGGTTATATGTTGGCCCACCCCCATATCCACCCCATCTGTGATCTGCTGGACCACAGGGTGGGAGTGAGGAGGGTGGTATGGTCAATCCCATGGACCCAGGGCTGCAGGATCTCCACGACACAGGACAGCAATGGCATGTCCAGGAAGAGCCCCAGTGAGGGCCCAGCTTCGATGGTGTAGCAGAGACCAGGATCCTTGAACCAGACCGGTGATTCTTTGCCATTAACACCTGCATGTAAAATGTATAGATAAAGGGGTTTGCTGCATGACTCAAATTGCAGCTTCCATGATGAGATTTTCCTTTCTCCCTTTTTTTCCCTTTTTTCTCCTAAATTTTATTTTGTTTTATTCTGGGGGAGAGGGAGATGGGTGGGATCGAGAGGCACAATGTGAAAGACACAAAGAATAAATAAAAAGCAAGTTAAAAAAATAAGCGTGTACCATAGTGATGGCTCCTTCTCATCTCTCCCGCGTGAGGATGCATTTGTAGGAGCACCACAGTGATGGCTCCTTCCTGTCTCTCCTCCGTGGGGGTGAGTTTGTAAATCAGGCCCCATCAGAAGTAGGACACCAACTGTGATGCTAGGCCTCCAGATGTGGAGAAGGTGACTTTTCATTGAATAAACCTGCTGGTTTGTGGTAGTTGATCATATCAGCCTCAGCAGACTCGGCCTGAGTCTCTGAAGCCTGACTCTGCAGAGGCAGAGGCGGGGCCATGCCCCAGTCCTCCTCAGCCACTTACTATACAGGCTTTCTTCCCTGCCGCCTTCCTTCCACTAGTCTAAATGACATCTCTTCAGCACTTGGCACCCTCGTCTCTTTGAAAATCTTGCTTTTTATAGATAACATTGATATCCCTATTCCCCCAGAGACTAGAATTTAAAACGCTTCCCCTTCAATATTGTGAGGTCATCAAAGGAACATGGCTGATTAGGTAGTTGGCATCAAGAACTTATGGTTTCCTGTTTAAATTTGCGTCTTAGTTGGGATTTCTGTTGCTGTGATGAAACACCATGACCAAAGCAACTTGGGAAGGAAAGGATTTATTTCAGCTTACATGTCCATTAAGAGAAGTCAAGGCAAGATTGGAAAGTAGGAACCTAAGGCAAGAACTAAAGGAGAGTATGGAGGGGTGCTGCTTACTGACTTGCTCCTGATGGCTTGCTTAGCCTGCTATCTTATACCCGGCCAGGGTGGCACCACTCACAAGGTACTGGTCCCTCCAAGATCAATCACTACATAAGAAAATGTCACATAAGCTTGTCAGGCCAATCTGACGGGGACATTTTCTCAGTTGATGTTCTTTCTGCCCAGATTGCTCTAGTCTGTGTCAAGTTGACATAAAATCTGGCCACACAATCTGATAATGTTGTATTTATATTTCTAAAATGAATCCAGCACAACTAATACATGGCAAAAGGTACAGTTGGATGGAGCAGAGAGAGGAGAGAAGGCTTTATTTACTTGTTTGTTTATTTCTTATTATTGAAAACACAAACTAAATATCTATGGGTAAAATTATAAAATATCTGGCATTTGCTTTCAAAACTTCAGGACAGAAGAGCAGCATTAGAAGTGTATAGGCCAGCATTGACTTTGAGTTGAAGGTTTAAACTGGCATATGTCAGGATTTCTTTTGTTTGCACATGCATGCGTGCACGTGTACGTGTGTGTGTGTGCGCATGTGTCCTGTAGAGGCTAACTGACCTTCAATCTTTTGAGTGCTTTTCCTGCTTTCATCTCCCAGCTCAAAGAAGGAGATTGGAATTGCAGATGCCCACTGCCACAGCCCAGCAATTCAAACTCAAGCTTACACAGAAAGGGCTTTGACCACCAGCTGAGCCACTTCCCCCAGCTCTTGTTTGTCCCTCTGAACTCCATGCTCCTTCAAGCCACCCTTTCTTCCAGGGACAGATGCATAGTTCTGACACAGTGAGAGAGGTCACAGGGCAAAAATAAGGTCCCGGCAGCCAATGGTCTACAGTATCTCAATTTTCATCCTGTCATGCAATCATACACACTTATGACCAACCAACCTGATTTTGGGAATGGGAGTATTTGCTGATTCAGATATGAGCCATTGACATGTCTCTAGTATTCTTAGATTATTATTATTATTATTATTATTATTGTCACTGTTATTATTATTATTTACCATTTTAAATATGCTACTGGTGTGAAGAATTTGAAACTGCTCATTTTGTACTCCTGAGCAAATTTCTTCTTCTTCTTCTTCTTCTTCTTCTTCTTCTTCTTCTTCTTCTT
>LOJH01058658.1:0-11376 GCA_001685095.1 Ellobius talpinus
CATTCCATTTTCCTTAGTGCAAGTCAGGATGAAATCTCCATGTGATATGCAGAAAACATTTTTAGCATTGGCTTCCTCTGTGCCGAAATGAGGAAAACAGCAGAAGGAAGGCCGGGTGAGTGGACTGGACTGCGTAATGAGCTGTGGGATCAGAGAGAAAGCGGGTCTGCGCAGGGGCCTCTGACTCCACAGTCCACGGCCGCCTGCCAGCTGGCACCCTTCCTGCCCACGGCTCTTTCATGTGCCTAGCCTTCAGAATAAGAGAGGAAATCTGGGCAGATCCCTTCCCAATGCCCCTTCCCTTCCCGTCCATCTCCTTCAAACGTGTTTGAAGTCCTCACACATTCTGTACCGGCTGCATTGCGAGAGCTGGTTACGTGTTACAGCTCCAGAGGGCGGGTTTGTCTTTCAAGGGCAGGAAAAGACTGTATGTTGAGTTGCCAGATCAAACCCTTGCCAAATTCATCCAAGCTGATGAGAAGGTTTGTAAATCTAAGTGGACAAGATGTGGGGGACAAGAATCCCAGCCACCATTAGTGGGTGGCAAGATATTTTTCACTGTTGTTTCTTTTACAAGATATTAAGTGCATAGGAATTTTGATAGCAATTTTCTTATGAATTTTTATTCATTTCAAGTCAGCGCTATACCAGCTGTGACTTAAGCTGCCAGAAGCTGGGAAGCTTTGTGCCATATGGAGGATCAATAAATTGTTGTTTAAGAATTACACATTTAAGAACTATAATAAACTGGCAAACATCAGATCACAAAAGTGGACGGACAGTAAACGGGTCATTCCTCTCTGGAGCCTAGTTTTCACCCTTGAGCAGAGAGGATTATGATTAGAATATCCTATGCACTCTGATGTGCTTAGATTTTGGTCCTCTCACTGTGTTTGGATACTCTTGACCCATTCGATTAATGGACATCAACTGGCTTTAATTTCTAAAGTGTCCCCTCCCTTTAGCTTTTAGAACAGTGATTCTCAAACTGTGGTCCACGAACCTTGGGTCCCATGACCCTTTCATGGGGGTTGCTTTAGACCATCATCAAACACAAATATTTACATTACAATTCATAACAGTAGCAGAATTACAGTTATGAAGTAGCAATTGAAATAATTTTATTATGATGAGGGGCGTCACCACAACGTGAGGAACTGTGTTCAAGGGTCACAGTGCTAGGAAGCTTGAGAAGCAGTGCTTTAGAGGCTGGGTCTTGTACACATTTCCCTTAAAGTCTCATCAGGACACAAGGGATTTTAAAACTCAAGTCTGAGTCTTTGAAATTTCTTCAGAGCAGAAGGTCATTCAGCTTTAGAGACTTTATCATTTTGTGTCTGAAAGTTAATTCTTAAAGGACTCCTAAGTAAAAATTTGCTAGATCTACCTGGGCAGAAAATGGGAGAGGAATAGTCAGTACCTTTGCTAAATCTCCACAGTTCAGTAGCTTAGAAATAAGACAAAACATCAGTCAACTTAGCATAATTTTCACTAGGCACATTTTCTATATATATTCATTAGAAAGTCTTTTTCTTATAGCTCACAAACTTATATTAAACATTTTATTAAGCAATGTTTGGTAAAGACAATTACAATGACTGAAATTGAAAGCGCCCAACTCAAAATAACCCACTGCTAAATCAAAAGTATTTTCATGGGAGTTACAGCTATGTTAATTTTAGATGTGGGGACGGAAATTGCTTGGACTTTGACTGTCCATTAGTAGAAAAGTCTAACCAGAGAGACAAAATTAGACTTTAATTTAATTCCCCTTTTCTTCCCGAGTCTTTCCTTCTGTGTGATTATGGTGACCATTAGTAAATACATGTGGAGTGACCATGTGTTATCGACAGGATGCACATTCCCTATTTTTAGTAAATTGAGTTGAAAAGAAAGGAAAACAACTTGCTGCATGCTTTTGTAAAATTCAGTGATAAAATTTTAATGGTGGCTTTTGAGTTTTGCTATTTTCTTTTGGTTGGATTTGTGGGAGACATTCTTAATCATGTGTTTAGTATGACAAGGACTGAGGGACCAGAGTGGGTTAATCCAGAAGATGGTGGGTAGGGAAAGAAGGGGACAAAAAGAAAGCCATGCTTCTGTGTGGTGCATGAGTGCAGTTCAGAATGCAATGGGGTTTGGAAGGATCATCTTAGAGGAATCATTTGGTACTAAACCTTTAACTTTCTAAAGGTCATAGGTTATTAAACAGAAATTTCTGTGCCAAGTGTGGGATACCTTCTTAAGGTTGTTGTCAAGGAGGATTCAGGGACACTAGAACAATACATACCCTTGTTATTCTTCTTGGTTGTTAATCAGAACTAATTGCTAAGATTCTATTGCTGAAGACAATACATACCTTGGTTGTAAGACAGAGAAATTAAGCTGGAAGCCTCATAATTAGCTATTGTTTGCAATGCTGGAAGTTGTTATGCAGTGTTAGAACAATAGTGGCATGAAGTGTGAGGGAGGCAACTAACCACTCTTGATTAGATCTGTGCCTTCTGCATATGAGGATATTTAAGCTTGGTAGTGTAAACCCTGTCAAACACCCATGGTTGAGAAGGTCATCTTATGTCAATAACTTACTATTGGTGTTTAGCTGAATTGACATGGCAACAAACTAGCTCCTGAATATTTGTGTTCTTGCACGTTTATCTCACATACCTCAAAGAAATTACTGGAATTAAATAAATTCAACTAGGTCATGGGATATGAAATCTACATGAAAAAAATCAGTATGCCAATAGAAATTAATATATAAAAGAACTCAGAAAAGCAACAATGCTGGGGATGACGAGATGGCTCAGTATGTAAACCACCTGCTGCACAATCCTTATGAGCAGGGTTTGATCTACAGAGCCCAGAAAAAATTGGAAAGAGAAATCAACACTCAAAACACAAGCTCTGTGCTCTGTGCCATATGTATTCTCTCTCTCTCTTTCTCTCTCTCTCTCTCACAGAGAGAGAGAGAGAAAGTCACCTACCAGGATAAATAAAAATTAAAGCAGACAGCAATCTCACATTAGTTACAGAAAATAGTAATATACCAATAAATAAAACCAGCCAAAGAGGGAAACGATCTCTCAATAAAATATTAATGAAGTATTTGAAAATAATAAATGAAGACACACCCTTTGTTCAGAGATTATAAAAATGAATGCTAAAATGTTTATACTCTCCAAAGCTGTTTACAGATTCACTGCAATTCTGATCAATTCACCAATGATATTCTCCACAAGTTATAGTGGTTTGAATGAGAATGGGTCCATCTGTTTGAATGCTTGGTCCCCAGTTGGTGGAGGTGTTTGGAAAGGATTAAGAAGTATGGCCATGTTGGAAGTTTGTCACTGAGGGTGGACTTTGAGGTCTCAAAATCCCACACCAGCCCAGTTCTCTTTTTCTCTCTCTACCTTATACTTATGGATCAAAGCGTCAGCTCTTGACTACTGCTCTAGTGCCATGCCTACCTGCATGCTGTTTGCTCCCACCACAATCCATGAACTCACTCTCTGAACTTCAAGCCCCAAATAAGCTCTTTCTTCTATAAGTTGTCTTCTTCATGGTGTCTTATCACAACAATAGAATATTAACTAGGACACAGGTCCTAAAGATAAGAATTTCAATATTTGCATGCCCCCCCCACAGAGAGAGAGAGAATGAAATCATGAGCAACAGTACAAAGCAGACAGCTTTATATTGCTTGAATTCAAAATACAATAAAAGAAGCATATTAAAACAACATGACCCCCAAACACATACAGGATTAAAGAGAAGACAGACTTGAGAACCTAGAAGCAAACCACATATTTGACTGAGAAGACACATTGGGATTAGGACAATGCTTTCAACAAGCAGTGCCTAAAAATTGGAAAACTGGGTCTACAAAGGAGAAAAAAAGAAACTCGATCGCTGTCTTTCACTAGTTAAAAAAAATCAAGTAAAAATTAGCCAAATATGTCTAAAATCAAGAAAGAGAACGGGGTGTCCATTCTACCCACGTAAAGCAATATATTGCTTCCATTCTTAGTGAGAACAACATGATTTTAAAAAAATAAATAAAAGAAATACACTTAGTAAGAAGTCAAAAGAATCCACAGCAAAGCTGATTTCAGAGACGGGTAATAAAACCCGCATGGCACTGAGACTAAAATGGACATGTAGATCAATGGAATTCAACATAAGACCTGAAATAAACTCATTGTTTACAGATATTTTACTATTATTATTTTTATAGAAGTGCCAAAACGCATACTATATAAAGCCTTTTCAACAAATGGTACAGGGAAAACTAAATACCCATATGTAGAAGACTGAAACTAGATCCTTTTTTCTCATCTAATACACAAAACAGACCTTGAAGGAATAACTAAAAATTTAAAGTGGGGTAAAAATCATCACAATTTTTGCATAAGCATGCCCTGTAAAGGATTCTGATTGCTCAGAAAATAAAGTGAGGTTTGAAAATGTGATTGCATGAAATCTAAAAGTTTCTATACAGCAAAGAAAACAATGTACAGTGCAAAGAAACAACTGCAGAATGAGAGAAACTTCCTGTCAACTATACACCTGAAAGGGAGTTACTATCTACAATCTATAAGGAACTTAAAAAATATAGACATCAAAACTTCTGATTATCCATATTTAGCATATGGACAAATGGATCGATTATACAGTTCTCAAAAGAAGACCCGCAAGAGACTGGAGAGATGGCTCAGTGTGTAAAAGCCCCTGTGCAAACTTGAAAACCTGGTTTGGGTGTCAGCACCCACATAAAACAAACAGGAAAACCCAAGCATGTCTACGTGAACGACTGGGCCTATGTTCACAGTCTAGTGCTTTGAAGAGTGGAACAAGAGGATCACTGGGGCCTGCTGACTGCCAGCTTTCTCCAGTTCCAGTGAGAGGCCCTGTCTCAAGAGAATATGGAAGACACGGATGGATAGACCAAGATACCCAATCTCCCCAACATGCACCCCATTCCCTACCCCACCAGGCATTCACACAGATAAAAATAATTTAAAAAAAATAAAAGAAGACATGCAAAGAGTTAATAAATACTATGAAAAATGCTCAACATGCTTAGTCAGTAAGAAATGTAGGTCATCCCATCTTAGCCCCATCAGGATGACTATCACCAAGCAAACCAGAGTAGAGATGTTGCAGGCAATGATGTCGGAGAAAAGGACCCCTTGCATACCACTGATGGATACTGCAAACTATCAGTAGTCATTATGGGAATCAATACCCGCTATCCTCAGGAAGGAATAAACTGAAGGTAGTACTGAATCCTGCACTGGGTACCTGAAGAAATCCAAGTTGAAAGGCTGCAGAGCTATCAGCACACTCAGTCACTGAAGCTTGGCTCACACTAGAAGAGATATGGAATCTGCTTAGATGCCCACCAATCAATGAATGGATATAGAAAATATGGTTAATATAGAGAGTATAGTTTTACTCATCTGAAAAAACTACGAACAAATAGATCACTTACAGGAAAATGAATGGGAGTGTGGATCATCCCATTAAGGAATTAGCCAGACCCAGGAAGACAGCATCACATGCTTTCTCTCATCCAGAATCTATACTTAAATATATACTTCAGTGTGCTGGCCTCTACTCATGGTAAAAAGAGGCTTATTTGATGCTGAGTGGTAGCTTCCCTTAGCTTTGGGTATTAGGATAAGATTTGGCATGTAGGAAGGAATTGTGCTGGTCTAGCAAAGTGGTGGTAGTAGAATCTTTTCTAAGGTCCATGACCTCACTAGCCCTGGGAAGCTGGCTCGTTTACAGAGCCAAGCATGAGTTCCTCCTGTTGAGTGGGCTTTAAGTGCAATTATATAGCTGTTGGTGGCCACCAACTTGTGAGTGCCACTTCTTATACCTTCACACTGGTAATTGTTGTGGTTCATAGGTGTCACAGATAGGTAAGACTCTTAATTGTTTCCTTCTCTTGGAAGCTTGCATAGTATTTTCTGGAACCATGAAATCCAGATCATAAAAAGAGGCTTTCTTTTCAGATCCACTTTCAGCCGTCTACGTCATATGACCTAAGTGTGTGGTATCTTCATCCACGGGGGCCACTATCAGTCCCTGAGAGGCAACCAAGGGCTATATTGGTAATCTATATTATTTGGGGAGTCACTTGGACTAACTATCCTGACCAACCCTTTGAAAGGCTTTCTTAAAGGTCTGGTCCCGGGGTTTTTGTTAGTATAAATGACAACTGGACACAATACAGAGATCAAAGGATTGTGGGGATCCTAGACCCAGTGTTTACATATATATCACAGATCCTGCATCTATGGCTCAGGGGACACCGTGGAGGAAGGAGTAGAAATGCTGTCGTAAGACTCAGAACACCAGGAGGCCTACAGTAAAGCAGCCCCTCATAGACAGAGCTGCATAAATAAGACTGGAAAGTTAGCAATGTCAACAGACTTCTTAATAAGGAAGGGGGAAATTTTACAGCATCCCACCCTTAGACAAATTGCCGCAGGTAACTATCGACTGCTGGGAGATGGAGAATTAGCCTCTCCTAAGAATCATCCATTTTTCAGTTATCCAATGCCAAGTGGTGAGCCTTAAACCATAAACATACAAAAAACAAAAAAGTGGACTCTTCAGGCTGTGTGTGTATGTAATGTATTTGTGCATGTAATGCACATTATGGTGTGTGTGTGTGTATGCGTGCACTGTGTGTATGTGTGCGTGCGTAAAAGCAACATAATCAGTGGAAAAAAAAGCCTATCAATTTGAGAACGGGGTGGATGGGAAGGCATTGAAGGAAGGTAATTGTAACAGGTTAGAAGGAAAAAAGGAGGGAGAAGAAGTGATATCAGTCTATTTAAATTATGAATGTTAAAAATACATATATTTTCATATGAAAGCCAAGGAAGAATTTCTGAAGGAAGAAGGGTATAAATAGGATGAGGAAAAGATATAAGGAGGCCAATGAAGGACAAAGCTGAACCAGGAACAATATCATGCATGCATGAAAATGTCCCAATGAAACCATTGTTTTCTATTCTAACTAAAAGATAACGAAGCAGGAACAGTCAGTGACAAGGCTGTACACTGCTTCTTATTTGTTTTTAATGTTTGCTGATGGCAGTGACACATGTCATTTCTTCATGTAGTCACAGCCAGTTGCATAGTTTTGCCTAACAGGAGACTAGACAGTGGGTGAATGGATGGAAAGCCTGCAGGGGCTGATCGGTAACTATAGTATCCAGTTACTTCTGGACATTGTGACAATAATTGGCAGGGAAGTAGGTGTGGGTTAGGGAGGGAGAAAGTTCGCTTTGACCTGTTTTGGCATATATGCAGTGTAATTTAATGCGTGCAGGGGAAGTGAAAGCATGAAGCTCAAAACAACACAACACCACACGAAACAAAACAAAAGGCTGAGCTCACTGTTAATGTTTGGACATAACTCCATCCTTTCACGGAGAGCCTGGGAACAAGTAGTGAACAATTCTATCAAAGGAGAGAATATGAAACAAATTTAGCAGAGACCCAAAAAGGTAGAATTGTTTATGCAGTCTCCATGAAGAGGAGTTCATAAAATAAAAGGTAAGCATACCTGCCTACAAGGACTGTATGAACAGCTTTTGATGAATGGCCGCAGAAGCTTAGAGACGCACCAACAGTTATCAACTGAAATATGTATCTGACTCCTAAAGAAGTAAAACAAACTTCTTATGAAATCTTGTGACATTTATTGATGACATTTATTTATTTTTGTTATATTATAGCAAAAAATCTTGATGATATAGGTGATAAAATACCCAAGAAGTTTGTTCAATAAAATGGGCCCAAACATTGCTTCTACATCTTAAGTCGATCCCAGTGGTTCAGTGGACTGCCAGCTGTTTCTCAAAGGGGTCTTGGGAGCTCCTGCAAGATGCCCAGGGAATGATCATCAGCTCTTATCTCCCATCTTCACCAGAGTGGTTTCACCTTGTAGGGTCTTACACATGATCTTGTTTGAGAAGAAACAGCCCACACTGCAGACAGAGTGATCTACTTTGATCTCTGAATTCAGTATTAGAAAGTTGTGGCAGAAGAGTTTGTCGTTTCTTGGCTGAATACCATATTTCTCTCCCATTGGCTTTCCTACTCTGAGCTTGCTCCCCTTTACAACCCACCATTCATATTGCTCCCAAAGTGTTCATTCTTAAACATAAATCCAATTCTGGTGTCAGCTTCCACGGGGCCTTTATCGACTTCTTTTCACTGTTTGTACAAAGTTAAATGACAGAAGGCACTTCATGACCTGCATGCACATTCCTCCGTCTGAGCTGGGTTTCAGGATTCCCCGGTTCTGTAAGGCTGGGCTGTAACAGATAACCGACCAGCCACACTCTGGAGGTACAGATACCTTCTGCCTGGCTAGTTCTACTTCTCAGCTTCATTTATGGCACAGCTCACCAAACACAACTTCCTGAACTCCATCAATTTGGTCCTAAGTCCTCCTTAGAGCATCTATGGTGATGAAATACATACCTCTCTCATAACATGTAGGCCACACGATGCTATTCATTGATGTTTCTGGGTTGGCTTTTATTTACCCCTAAACTGGAGATGAATGAGTCTTTGAGGAAAGAGACTGTCTCATCAGCTGTTTGTCCTCAGACCATGGTGCTATACCTGGTACCCCCAAAGAGTCCAGTGAGAACATGAATGAATGCTGCTCCTTTCGGAGATGTTTTAAATAATCTACATCTTCAAGCTATTTGGTTCATTTGAAAAAATTGAACCAAATAGCTTGGGTGATTGATAGCGACTATTTTCTTAACATTTTGTTTACGCTGTTATGTAAGTCTGTCGTTTTCCTCCTCTAGAACTTAATAGCCTTTGGCAACACGATGCTAAAGCAACAGTAAAGTAGCATTAAAGAACGATTAAAGTAACACTTCAGAACAGCTGAGAACAGGAAAAACACTGACCTCAAAACTTAAATAGAATGTGACATATAGAAAATTTGTAAAGGAAGTTTGTTAAAAATATATCTTCTTTAGCGGGAAAAAAATCCTAGTAAGACTGCACTGAACCAAAAGAAATGAAACAAGCAGAAAAAAAGAGCCGAACAACCCTAAAAGGTAAATTCAAAACTCAGCTTAGTTCCTGTAGTCCCTGTCCTCTGACCTTCAGTGACTTTCAAACACATGGCTCACTGATGTGTAACACGGTCCTTGGTTCCTTATGTAAAGGTTTCTCCTTGGCATTTCTGTTTATTTCACCTGGCCCTTGGTGAGTCTTTCTTCCCCATTATGGCTTAGGATACTGTTTAAGTGCTCCTTGTTTAGAGGTTAGGGATTTTCATGCAGAACGTATTAGGACTTCTAAGACTCACTTTCTAATACATCATACTTTGGTGTCTTCCTCCACCATACTATGGAGACCCTACTCAAGAATAACTGGTTTTCTATGTACTCTCACTGCAGAAAATTTAATTAAAACATCATTAATGACTGTGCTTCTCTTGTCTTCACGGTGCTTGTTTCCTGACTTGCTGTTTTTAGTTTGCAGAATAGTTCCTTTGTAGCTTAAACCAGGCAAACACACTTCTCACAAACTCCCTCCATCTGGGTCCACTATCACTGCTTCCTCAGACCCCGCAGACCGCCTTTTAGGATGCTCCCTTGGTTGACTGTACTTACGAAATGATTTCAGAGGGGATAACCTTTTCTAGAGCTCCCTGGGTCACTGTGAAGGGGATTCCAGCTGTGCTACACCAGCAAGCACCTTCAAAACTCTCTATTTCTGACTTATTTGGGGGTGCTGTCTTTTTCAGCCTGGAATTCTCGGAGTGCCCTGAAAAGGAGAGTACAGACCCCATTCCCACCCACTGTTGTCTGGATCTTCTTCTTCTTCCTCAGCAAAAACATTTTACCCATAGGGTTGGGCTGTAGGCTCTTTCCAGCTGCTATTAAAACCATATATAGTCAGAGATATTAAATACTTCGGGTCTGTGCATTGTTTTACGGCATGCTGATTTTGTCTAGGAAGCCCAGTTTTTATTCTTGCTGTGAACATATGTTCCTGGACTAGAGTCCATCCTTAAAGGACACTGACGAACCCAGGCACGAGACTCTCCTCTCTCCTGGTTTAATCGCTGTTACACTCCTGTGTCATGGCGCTGGAGATTTTCTTCTCTTGTGTTCTTTTATTTAATTTTTTTCATTTTACAGTACCAACCCTAGTTCTCCCTCCCTCCCCTTCTCCACCCCCCAATTTCCCCCTCTCTGTCTCCCATTCACTCCTCAGAAGCTGTAAGACCTCCCTTAGGGAGTCAACAAAGTCTGGCAAACCAAGTCGAGGCAGGGCAAAGCCCCTGTCCCCTGTATCAAGGCTGAGCAAGATACAGGGGTTTATTCTAATATTTTTGTATCTGTTGATGTTTGCTTTGCTATGGAGTATGTGGTCAATTTTAGAGAAAGTTACATGAGGTGCTGATAAGAAGGAACATCTTTTGTGTTTGAGTGAAATGTTCTATAGATGTCTGTTAAGTCCCTTTGACTCATAACATCTTTTAGTTCCCTTATTTCTCTGTTCAGTTTCTGTCTGGCAGACCTGTCCAGTGGTAAGAGTGGGGTGTTGATGTCTCCCATTATTAGCGTGTAGGGTTTGATGTGTGATTTAAGCTTTACAAATGTGGGTGCCCTTGTATTTGGGGCATAGATGTCCAGAATTGAGGTTTTATCTTGATGATTTTTCCCTGTGATGAATATGAAATGTCCTTTTACATCTCTTTTGATTAATTTTAGTTTGAAATCTACTTTTGTTAGACGTTAGGATTAGCTACACCTACTTGATTTTTTAGGTTCATTTGATTGGAAAAATCTTTCCCGACCTTTTACTCTGAGGTAATGTCTGTCTTTGAAGTTGAGGTGTGTTTCTTGTATGCAGCAGAAGGATGGGTCCTGTTTTTGTATCCATTTTGTTAGTCTGTGTATTTTTATAGGACAAATGAGTCCATTGATATTAAGAGATATTAATGACCAGTGATTGTTAATTCCTGTTCTATTTGGTTTTGGTGGTGATAGTGTTTGTGTGTTTCCCTTTTTTGGGGTTTACTAGGTTATTTGTTGCCTATGTTTTCGTGGGTGCAGCTAATTTCATTCTGTAGGGCAGGTTTTGTGGATAAATATTCTTTAAATATGGTTTTGTCATGGAATATCTTGTTTTGTCTGTGTATGGTGACTGAAAGCTTTGCTGGTTATAGTAGTCTGGGCTGGCATCCATGGTCTCTTAGTGTCTGCAGAATGTCTGTCTAGGACTTTCTGCCTTTCAGAGTTTCCATTGAGAAGTCAAGTGTAATTCTGATAGGTCTGCCTTTATTCATTACTTGACCTTTTTCCTTTGCAGCTC
>LOJH01058660.1:0-11376 GCA_001685095.1 Ellobius talpinus
AAAAGTAAAATTAATTTATCGTCAAAACTTCAGGCCAACAAGCATGTCTGGATTCATAGCATTAAAGTATAAAGAATATCAAACAGTATTGCCTTTCTAAGTAGTAAGTGCAGCGTACAGAAACTGCAGAAAGTATGCCCTCCACTCACTTATCTCATTCCCTATGTTAACTTGTACCTGTTTTACTGTTTTTAAGCTGTTTTCTTCCATACAAGATTTTATTGGTTGTATATAGAAGAAACTCTAAGAACATCTATTCTACACAATTAAACAATTGCAGAGTTTTGAACATCTGTTCTACACAAACAATTGCCGAGTTTTACACGCAGATTTCTTTCATTTATTTTATACACCAACCAGTTTTCCTCCCCTCCTCTCCTTCCATAGTCTCCCCTTTTCCATCTACAGCCCTCTCCATACACTTGCCCATCTCCATTCATAAATGGGCAGGCTTCCCATTCATAGTGAGGATGTCCTAGAGAGCATCTTACTTCTCACTTGTTTGTTAGGTGTCATTTACTCATTTGCTTCTACTGAACGTTTGACTTTTCCTCAAGAGATGGGCTAAATATCCCTAACACATGGTCTGTTAAGGAGAAAGAATATATGCTGCTTGTAATCCTTAAAGCCCAAATATTTACAGGAATATCATTATTTAACTTTTAGCTTTTCATATTTATCATTCTTGTTTATGGTCAAGACATTTTAAAGGGTTGAGATTTTTCTACATTGGTTCTCATGCTTTCCACTGCTGTGTGACAAACACACACCACCTTACCCCAGATAGGGAGCCCATAACAGGTTAAAGTACAGATAAACCAAAGTCCAACTTGGGGAAGCAAGGAGTTTTATCGGTGTTACTCATAGGAATATGGGTGATGGTTGTTTACAGGTGTAGAACTGACCAAAAATCAGCTTCATTAGCGAAGTTCACCCCAGGACTGGTGACAGGTCACAAAGTTGAGAACCTGGAGCACACTGCCCAGCCTGTAGGCAGTTCAGCAAGTTGGAGAGTGTCCTTTCCTAGTGACTGTGGTAAATCCCTTCCAGGCAGCTCAATTGGTTTCTGCTTCTTCCATGCAACTACACTAGTGTCAATCATCTCTTCAGCTTCTCTACTTTGAAAGTCTTCTTTGTAGTTTAGCTTCTTTCTTTTTGGAGAGGAATTGAATTCTCAGCTTTTATTGCTTACTCTGGAAGGAAGGAGGTATACTGAATCTGGTCATTTTCAGAGACTTCTTGGACCTATTTAGAGTTGTTTGCCTTCCTAATTAAAGAGTTTCTCTGTAGGATGGGATGTTTCAGTCTTGGAAGAAACTGCTAGGCATCATAGGACATTCCAATAATAATACATTGTAGGCATCAGAGGATGAATGAACAAAGTCCATGTCATTTGACAGTTATTAGTTGAATCCCTGAGGAATGGTTTTCAAGAAGTGGCATTTAATGAAATAGTCTTGACTAAACTCTTATCTTAAATGGGACTTAGCTATGCTACTCTGTTCATCTTCTGTGTAGATAGATGTTTCTGTCCTGCCCGATCTCATAGCCATTCAGTCCCAAAGAAACACACAAAGGCTTTTTAAAATTTAAACTGTTTGGCCTATTGTTCAAGCTTATTACTAACCACCTCTTACAATTTAAATTAGCCCACAATTCTTAGGGCTTGGTACCTTTTCTCAGTAATGCATTTTCTTCTTCCTTCCTATGCTTCTGGGTGATGACTGCATCTCTGCCTTTCCACTTCCCAGAATTCAAGTAGTCTGGTTGCCCCACCTATACTTACCACCTGGATACTGGCCAATTACCATTTTTATACTAATAATATGAATGAAAAATCTTTACAGTGTACAAGAGCATTATCCCACAGCACTTCTCTTTCTGTATATGAGGCATTTCTTGACAAACTTGACCTAAACCAGTAGCACTTGAAATGGAGTACAACAAATCAAACCAAATTTTGTGCTAAATAGATCCTGTGATAAGAAGTGAATATATACTTCTTAACTGCATTCCTGAGATTTGAAAAGATAAATCTTTCTAAGACAATGTGAGAAGGGGCTAGAAATTCTGGACTTAAGGAAAGCACAAACATATTCATGTCAAGCTCTTATCTTGTGATGTCTATCCTAAAAGTGGTTCCTGAAAACTAAATGAGACAAAATATGTAAAGTCTCCAGGAGTCACACGGGCTCCCAGAGACTGAGGTGGCAAGCATGGGACCTTCTACACCAGGTCCTCTGCATATGTTTTATAAGTCATAAAGGTGGGATTTCTCAGGAGGGCATGGGGTGTAGAAGGTGGGCTTTTTCAGGAGGGCATGGGAGGCTTTTATTTGTTTGTTTTGGTTTTATTGTTATTGTTGTTTTTGGAGACTCTTTTCGTAGTCTTGGGTTGCCTTGTCAAACCTTGATATGAGGGTTTTTTTTTTCTTGTCTTACTGTATCTTGTTTTGTTTGGCTGTCATTTCTGGGAGGCCTGCTCCTTTCTGAAGAGGAAATAGTGAGGGTGGATTTGGAAGAGAAAGGAGATGGAGGAACCTAGGAGGAGTGGAGGAGGAGGAAACTATTATGTGAGAAAATAATCTCTTTGCAATAAAAATAAAAATTTATAAAGAAAAGAAAAAATCCCACTTTTGTGAAGTTTGTGTTGTGTACTATTCCTTTACACTGTGTGAAGATATGCCATCATGGTTGGTTTAATAAAAAGCTAAATGGCCAATAGCTAGGCAGGGTTTTTAAGGCAGAGAGAACACTGGGAAGAAGGCAGACTCAACAGCCGGAAGCAGAAGAAGCAGGAAAGTACGTTGGCTAGTACCTAGATGAGGTAATTATGCCTCTAGGGAACACATAGATTAGTAGGAATGTGTTAATTCAAGTTATAAGAGCTAGGTAAGAACAAGCCTAAGCTATCCAGTAAGCTTTCATAATTAATAATGCCCCCATGTGGTTATTTGAGAGATTGCAGATAGGACAGAAGAAGTCCACCTACATTTGTAAAGAAGAACGAGTAAAAAATTAAAGCAAAATTTAAAGGGGACAAATAACAAAGCATTTAGGTTCACTTGCGAAAAATTTGGAGTCATGCCATTAAGTAATAAATTCAGAATGCTAAAGTCAACAGAAATATGCAATAAAGAGGAGATGGAAATTGAAAGAATAATCACGGCTTTGTAACCAGAGACAAAGTTATACAACTGTTAATATTTTCTTAATTGTTCATTAAAGTGTCTGTGCAATATCATAACAAGATAAAATTATCTAAATATACAGAATATATTCTAATGAAATTTCAGTTAGAAAAACTGAGTTCAAGAGATTTATTATTGCACCTCATATCAAATACAATTAATAATATTTCATATTTCTGAAACTTACAAAGTGAAGACTATTAAAATGTTATTAAATCCAAAATGGTAAGTGTATGAGGTAACGTGTATGTTAAGTAGCATGATTTTGTCATTGTAAAATGTACTTAAATACAAACATTTACATATGTGTACATTTGAACATATTGTTATTATCATGTCTCATTTTGTTCATGCTAACTAATTAAAATTGCATTTGGTAAACATTTTACAATTTAATTTTATATTACCAAACTGTTAGAAAAGATAGCGATGGGCATAAAAATTTACAGAATATTAGCATTTTCTAAAGATGCTTTTATTGAAACTCTATGTCCTGTAGTTTGGAAGGAAGGATGTAAGCTAATTCTAGCTAGGGAGAGGGAAGAAATAACTTTTACTATGTAGATTATTGTAATATGATCATTGGTCCCAAACCCTAACATTCTCCAGTGTTTCCAACATGCTCATCAGCAGAGGCGCTCAGGAGGACCACCAGGGATTAGCCTCTCTCATGTGCTCGAAGCACTAGGTTTGGGGATTTCATTTCCAAGCTCTCAATTATGGCAAATCCATCTCTTGCTGTTTGTTCCCTTAGGCTGCTGCTTACAACTTAGAATATGTAATATATTCACAGAGAATGTGTGCTCTGCCCAAGCTTTGGATGCTGGTGCTCACGTTTTCCTGTTTTCAAATCGCCAAAACCTCAATTTAGGTACTATAAAATACCAAACTTTCTAATGGCTCTACAAGACAGTCTCCTTTCCCCATGCCCTGTTTGTGCACAATATCTCTGTTTCCCAACACCCCCTATGTATGCACGCACGCACACACACACGCACAGACATGTCCCTAATTCAATAGCATGTTATGAAGAAAGAGTAAATATGATCCAATTGAAATAGAGCATTCATTAACATTATTGATCATTCCTTTTTATCCAAAGAGTGTTGTCTGACATAAATTAAAGCTGCAGTCTTACAATAACAAGAATTATTATTCTAATTTGCATATTTGTTTGGGCATGCTTATAAGAAAAGATACAAGTGTTTTATTTTAATGAAATTAATTGTTCTAATTATATAAACAAGTAATTTCTGTGAAACTAATAATTAACTTTTTATGACAGTGTTTAGGTATTCATGTCCTATTTTATTCTGAAACATTATGAGCTGTTCACTAGGTATTTGTACATTTTGTCTTGGCTGTTTGATGTTGATCTCATTCAGGTATGATATTTTTCTTGCCTTTATTTATATAGCAATAAAAATTATGGTAATGGCAGAAGCAAGTTACATTTAACTCCAGAGAAGCCATCAGCTGGCCTTTGGAGGTGCTATTTATTATTATTATGGGGTAGTAATATTTGTTGGAAAATGACTTTGCATATCTAGTATTAAAATATTTTATATGTGTTTAAAATACTTTAAAATAATTGTAATAACAAACTCAGAACTGAGAATGATTTTAGTCACAGAAAGAGTATTTGCTTTTCTCTCAAAAATGTAAAATCTATGGTACACTTTGTATAATCAAATTCATTTAAACTATGTAAGCAGTAAAGCTGATGACTGTGTAGGGCATTTTTCTCCTGAGATCTGACAGAAAGATAAAAGATCAAGGATTATCATGTTAGTTAACTTTGCTCATCAGTGATCTTGGGAAAATATCAAGCCCAAATTGACTTACTGTTTCACACTGGATGATGATTTTTCCATAAATAAGTAATAATAGATTGATATCAATCAAAAATAAATTATAATTTATGCTTTATGAAGATCAAATGACATTTAAAAATTCTATTATTTATTTTACGTGTATAAGTGCCTGCCCTCATCTATATATCTGTAGAGCATGTTTGTGCCTGGTGTTTAGAGAGAAGAGGGAATCAGATTCCGTGAAACTGAAGTCAATGATGAATCTGAGTCATCCTTTATATACTGGGAACAGGACCCTGGTTCTGAGCAAAAGCAGCTATTGCTCTTAACTGCTGAGCCACCTTTCTACCTTGCAAAGAACATCCATTTAAAAATAATTAATTTGTTTATGTGTGTGTGTGCATGTACACATAAGAATAAAAATAAAAGAATGTGTTGTGATGGATGTGGGAATTACAAGAGTAATTAAGGAAAGGGTGGCTGTCATTTGAGACATAGTGGGGAGAATTAGAATGAGGAGTTGTGTTATGGGTTAGGGAAGGAAAGAAAGGGTGAATGATGTCATTTTAGTTCAATCTTCCATTTGATTTATTTATATTTATTGGGAGAGCATGAGGGTATGATGATGATGGTGGTGGTGGTGATATTGGTGTGTGTATAGGTCAGGGGCCAACAAAAAGGAATTGGTTCCCTCCCTCAATTCTGAAGGTCTCAGGTCACTGGAAAAATGAAAGATATCTTTATCCAATGAACCACAACACAGGCCTCACAATAATGAAAAACAATAACAAAACAAAATGCCATTGAAATAAAATTAGCCCAGCATGTAAAAGTGAAAGATTCCTACAGTGAATACTTTAAGATACAGAGAAAGCTATCACAGAAAATGGAATGACAGCCTATGTGCTCATAGATTAGCAGAAATAATAAAAATGACTCCGTTACCAAAAGTGAGCCACTGATTCAATACCATTCACCATTAAACTACAATGCTGTTCTCCACAGAGCTGGAAAAAATAATCCTAAATTCCACACAGAACTGCAGAGACCCCAAGTGGTTAGAATACAAAGACATCTATAACGCTATCATAAGAAAGCCCAATACTTTTTGCCCTTATCACATTTCCTTTTTTCCTATTGATTTTCAAAGTAGATTTTAAAACATTAAATTAATAAATTGATTCATTGTACAAAATCTATTCACTAGCTCTCCCGTATAGATTTTTATTTTAATAAGCAATTCTATGTTTAATGTATGTTTTTAGAGACAGAGAAATGTTTCATACAGTGAAGAAAATTAGGTTGCTCACCAATGTTTACTACCATTTCCTAATTTGCTAATGCACATGCTAAAAGTTTCCCTCTCACTGCACAGAGGTTTCCTGTACTAATTTACTAAAACATATGGTAAGAGTTTCTGTCTCACCACACAGATGCTTCCTACAGTCTCCATGCTGTTATTATATGTCTCTGCTCACTTGCCTTAGGTAACTGCAGGTTGACACTGCTCTCTCTTGCTCTACTCCTGGCAATTACCATTCTGTCTTGTATTTCTGTGCATTCAACTCACTGTACTAAATCTTAAAGATTAATGGATCATATAAAATTTTTGTCTGTATGGTTTATTTTACTTTGCATGTTTTCCCCAAAGTTAATCTTGTTACTGTCTACCCTATCAAAAGTGATGTATAGATCATTGCAATCAAAAGTACAATGATGTTATCCACATTATAAAAATTCATGCAGAAGCAGTAAAGACCATAAATTGTGAAAATACTTGAGAATAGGAGAAAAGATTGATTGTTTCACACTTTTTGTTTTTAAAGTACATGAAATGCTTAAGTAATCAGCATAGCACATTTTTTATTTTGTGAATAATTTGTTCTTATTTTGTGCACATTGGTGCTTTGCCTGTATGCGTGTCCATTGGACATCCTGGAACTGTAGTTACGTACGGGCAGGTGTGAGCTGCCATGCAGGTGTTGTCAATTGAACCCAGGCCTCTGGAAGAGCAAGTCAGTACTGCTAACTGCTGAGCCATCTCTCCAGCCCCAGCACTGGATATTATTAACACAGAAACAGACACTGAGACCGATGGAGTAAAGTCATGGGGCCATGCTTGTATGGCAACCTGGTCCTTGGCATAGACAACCTGAAGACACAATGACAGAAGGTGACCTCTGTGACAGATCGTGTGAGAGACACTGGGCCAACCCGAGCAGAATGCTGACAGTGAGTTCTTACACCACAAAAGAAATTCCACTTAGAGTAAGGACTAAAAAGAAGCTAGAAAACAGCTAAAGAAAAAAAACTCAAGACAGCTTTTCTTTTTTCATTTTTCTTTTATTTTATGGTGTTTTTACAGCTTGTTTGACTGTGCACTGTGGGTCTGCGGTGCCCATGGATACCAGAAAGGGTGGCAGATATCCTAGAACTGGAGTTACATAGAGGTATTTAGTTATTATCTGGATGCTGAGAGTCAAAATTCGGTCTTCTGGATCAGCATCCAGTCTCTTAATTGTTGGGCCATTTCTCCAAACCCAGGGAAGCTCTTCATAATGTAGGGTTTCACTATTACTTTCCAGTGTTTCACCAAAATCTTAAGCAACAAAAGCAAAAAATATACTTAGGTTTCATCAAACCCAAATGTTTCTGTGCTGTGAAAGAAGCAAGTAACAGAGTGAAATGACATCTCACAGATTTAACAAACTCTTTGCAAACCACATACTTATTATAGGGCTGATGTATAAAACACAATTGTTCCATTAATTCAATAGGAAATAGTTTGTACCTTATTTAAAAGGAGTGAATAAGAATGGACAAACAGCCCAAACAGACTTTTTCTTCCAAAGATGAACAATTATCCAACGTGCATATGAAAAAGTGGTCACTGTCATGAATCATGAAAATGTAAATTGGAGCCATTTTTGAGATGTCAGCTTACATCCAATAAGCTGCCTATGATAAAAAAGTCACTAGCAACTATTGTTAATATGGAGAACTGTAAGCACATAAACATTTTTGTTGTGTATAATCTACTAACAAAGTCATGGAAAACTGTATGCAAGTTTCTCAACTATCTGCTGTTGCTGCAACTCTTCTGATGAGGATGTGCCTAAGGAAAGCAATATTACTACCATATAGGGAAACCTGTGCTTCTGTGACTCATAGGAATGGGTTAATGAAGAGATACTAACTCTTATTTTTCCACAAGCATGTGGCTTAGCTTTGTTTTTGTTGCAGAAATGGGCCATTTTGCCATTTGGAATAAAATAAATCTGGAGGGCATTGTACTAAGTGAAAGTAAGGCAACACAGAGATAAAACTCCTACATTTCCAAATGTATTCTCCTTCCCAAACTATCAGTCATCTCTTAAACATTTTTTTTTCTTTTAGAGTTGATCTTTTTCTAATCTTCTCTTAATTAGTGACGACAATCTACATGCTCTGTCTTGACACTATCATCTTCTACTCACCTTTCTATTTCTCCTTTTTGTTCCCACTCAGCCTGCTTTGCACTAGGGTGACTGAGTGACCTCCAGTGAACTGGTGAGCATTGTTACCTGAGGTCTTGAGGTGATGTTCTGGACATGGCCAGGCAGCACTCAGGAGGAAACTTCAATCTGCTGCTGTCCTGGAAAAGTACCTGCAGTCGACAATGTCCTACTACACCACAGTAGGACAGAGTTGTACAATGTCTGTTTCTTAATTCTTTGCTGACTTTGGTGTTTGTAGTTTCTCGTTGCTCTAGCTCAGCCTTACCATTCCATCTTTCTGAGTTTTCTCTAAACACTGTTCACATCTTTGCAAAGTTTCCCCTGTAAAGCTTTCTCTAGTCATCTAGTTTCACTGTGCCGTATGTTTTCTGCTTTTTATCATGGCCCTAATTCTTGAATTCACTTTCATTTTCTCCTCCTTTATTTCTGGTTCAAAAACATGAGCTGCAATCTGTACATTGAAAGAGTATCTTAGATTACTCTGTTGTCTCATCTTATAACTGCAAAATCCACTTACCTTATTGCTGCCATAATGGCCATTTCATGTTGGCAATGGGCTACTTGACTTCCTCGATATCAGAATAAACCAAATATTAAAGTGTTTGGAATTTAAAACACTGTTTTTCTTTTTTACAATATTATAGCCTGGATCTGCTACTAAATGGCTATGATGTTTGGATTTTATATTTTTATTTGAAAATAGGTCTTATTTCTATGATGCAGCTTAATACGTGTTTGGGTTTTATTTGTGAAATAAACAGATTGAGCATACATGAAAATTTATGAAGTATCTATATCTCTAAAATACTTAATAACTATTGTTTGTTCTTTTCATACAGCTCTTTTATGAAAAGATATTTGTTTTGACATGTGAGAACTTGGATAATTTGATCCTAATCTGCTTCATCTCCCACTGACCTTGCATATACAGCATGGTGTTGAAGCACAGTGAAGTGCTAAAAAATTCCTCTCACCCTTTTTGCAAGTGTGTCCTCCATCTCTTAGTGCATGGTGCTCTTTCTCGAAATGCCCTGGGGTTTCTATTTCACAGCCTACCCAATGCCACACCCAACCATCAGTTCAAATATCACCTCTTTAAAAGACATTTGTTTGTTCCCCTATGCAGAGGAAAGCTCTTGTACTACATCTTTCAGAGTCCTAATTCAATATTTATCACCACATTTTGGTTTGCTTGCTCATAGTCACTAAACAGTGAGATCTTCTAAAAACAGCCAAACTTCAGCTTGATTTATGAGCTCCAGGGATCATGCCTGGAACATAGTAATATTCAGCAAATGTTTTAGAACAAAAGTATCTTCTCTGAAATATGATTTTGTACTGCTCATTATTTACATCTACAGATCCCTTGGAAGTAATATTTAGCTTACAGCTCTAAGCATCTTATCTTGTTTTGCATATGTTAAGCTATATAACAGTTTACTTAATATATCACTACATTGGATGACAGTATCCCAATATGATGCCCACAACATTTTTGTTTATGTTAATACCTAGGAGTTTTTAGAAGCTGAATTTGCCAAGAAAGAAGATAAGCATATGTTCAGAATCTTATTTTATCATTACCTCTAAAAATATACATTGAGAAAATTCTTGCTAATTGAAATATTAACATGAATATTCTCATTTGAAGTAAATTAAAGTCAGGAGCATACACAATGTGCATGGAGCAAAAGAAGAAAACTACATTTGTGTGAGGGAATGCATATTTGGGTGTACCTGCTTTGAACTTTGTCACCATGGAATAGTTAAAGAAATTTTAACAAAATATTTTTAATGTTCATTAAATCCTTTACATTTATACTGCAATATACAGTTTAGTAAAACTTCCTTTGGAAAGACAAATTGTTTAGCAGGGCAATATTCATAATTATAGTTATTAGTTTTAAAATGTTTTAAAATCTAATTCTTAGTGAAGATTTAGTTGACTTTCCAAAAAATGTTAAAACTATAAGTTTATATTTGAATCAATAAACTCAATCCTTTAAAGTTGAGATAAATACCTAAGATTACTACTTAGAAATATTTTAGAAGAATATATGTCTGGTTTCGAAATTGAACTTAGAGGTGAAATATTTTTAAGGTGTCCCTCTGAAGAAATTTAATTTTATTAGTAGACACTCTACTTATGCTATTGAGTCGACATCTTACTTGTACTTACATTCTATAAAAATACCATATAACACATTCTAAAAAAAAGTAAACAATGTATAAGATCCCAGCAACATTTCCAGTAACTTCCCTTATAGACATGCATTACTGTTATACTCTTCAAGGCCTTCAATCTAAATAAAAGTGGCATTATTCTTTGATCTAGCTCCATGCAAGTAGCTAAATCAGGGATCCCTATCACATCAGAGGTTGAAAGCAAGTGTGGTACCAGAGAGGTAAGCAAGGCAAGTGCCCTAGTGTTCTATTAGTGAAGAGACACCATGACCATGGAAAATCTTGGAAAAAAATGTGAGTTTCAAAGTATTAAAAATTATGCACTATGACAGATTGCATCTATTTCTTTAAGTAGATGTTCTTAAGTATTAGGAAAATTGCATAAAACATTAAAGCATCAAAGTAGCATAATAATATCTCTAAATGTTAAAAATTGAATAGGGAGAAATCAATAGAGAGGCTTTNCTAGTGTTCTATTAGTGAAGAGACACCATGACCATGGAAAATCTTGGAAAAAAAATGTGAGTTTCAAAGTATTAAAAATTATGCACTATGACAGATTACATCTATTTCTTTAAGTAGATGTACTTAAGTATTAGGAAAATTTCATAAAACATTAAAGCATCAAAGTAGCATGATAATATCTCTAAATGTTAAAAATTGAATAGGGAGAAATCAATAGAGAGGCTTT
>LOJH01058662.1:0-11376 GCA_001685095.1 Ellobius talpinus
ATAAGCTAGCCGTGCGGGAGCTGGGCCTGACGAAAAGCAGGCCTGCTCCCCTTTTCACTACAGAGGGGCTACAGTTAACTTGTGGTCTGGCCTGGGCTAATTCACCAGAAGAGACCTGGGAATAACAAAAAATGTCCCAAGAAATCCATGAGGTTGTGTCACCTTTTGTGACCTAGCTTCAGAAGTCACATCACTGGCTGGGCCTGGTGACAACATGACACACATCTGTAACCCAGGACTCGGGATATGGAGATAGGAGAAGAACGAACCAAGGCAGCCTGAGCAACACAGGAAGACTATGTTTCACACCCAACAACAGACACGCACCCCAGTGCCACTACGGCAGAGGGTCTCTGAATACAGCCCTATTCTGTCGTGGGAAATAGAATCTGTCTTTTGATAGACAGCAAACCTGCAGGTGTGTTGTTGAAACCACCAAAGCACAACCTGTGGTCACAAATCATTTACATTCCTCCCTTGGGTCTTTTCAAGGCCTCTGTCTCCCTTTTTCTACGGCACCAGGCTTAGTTTGTAGTTCAAGATCCTGTCACCAACATTAAGTTCAAGTGCATGAAGATCGCGCCCTGTGATACCTCAAGGCTACACATCTTGAGTGCCATTTCTCTAGGTCTGACATCCTATGGGATCAGGATGCAGGTCATGACCCCCTTACATGCCCAGCATTCACTGGCAAGAGGTGTCTATTATAGACCCTCATGTTTTGAGGTGAGGGGCAAGTCACCGATCCACAGGTGACCACATGCTGCCATTTTGTGGAGCAGGGGTCAGGCTAGGTGTGCCTTCATACATAAAGTTCTGGTCTGGCTATCTGTAATAACATAAGGATATACACATGCATATACATATACACGCACATATGCACGGTGTTATGTGCGTAAAACAACTTGGGCACTACGACTTGGGTGCCTTGAAACCACAGAAACTGATAGGTGAAGGTCTGACATGAAGACTTCAGAAGAGTCATGCTCCTACAAGAATCTGTGTGGCAATCCTCCTTTGACATTCTTTCATGGGTAAATGCATTGCATCCTCCTCCAAACTCACAAGGCTTTCTAGCTGTCTTCATGGTGTCTCCGTCAGTACCTGCTGTTCCCATGTCCAAGTTTCCCTTTGTTATAATGATCCAGGTCACCCAAAGGAAGTCATTTAACTCACTTTCCTCCATGAAGACACTTCTCTTTGTACCCCTTAGCTGTCCTGAAACTTACTCTCAGAGATCCGCCTGCCTGTGTCTCCCAGAGTGTTGGGATTAAAGGCGTGCACTGCCACCACCCTGCAAAGACACTGTTTTCAAATTAAGATACATTATGGGGCTGGAAGTTAGGATCTTGTGGTGGTTTCAGTGTAATGTCTCGATGTCCTCAATAAGGATTGGAAATGTTTTGTTTTTCTTTTTGAGACAGGATCTTTCTGTGTAGCCCTAGCTGTCTTGAAGCTCACCATATAGACCAGGCTGGCCTTGAACTCACAAAGATATCCCTTGAATACTTGGGACCCAGTTGGCGGCCTTTTGGGGAGGATTGGGGGTGTGACCTTGGGCTGGCGAGATGGCTCATTGGTTAAGAGCACTGGCTATTCTCTCAGAGAATGAGGGTTCAATTCCCAGCACCCACACAGCAACTCACAGCTATCTGCAACTCCCATTTCCAGGGTATCAAACACCCGCACACGGGCATACATGCAGGCAAAACATCAGTGCACTTAAAAATAAATTCAAAAAGAAAAAACAGAAGGTGTGACCTTGCTGGAGGAACTACATCACTGGAGGTATGCTTTGAGGTTTTTTAAAAAAATGTGTGTCATATTCAGTTAGCTCTTTCTGCTTCCTCCTGGTGGTTTGAGAGGCCTTCACCTCTCAGCTTCTGCCCCAGCTCCCTGACACCAGCTGCCTCCACCCGCCACCATGGACTCTAGCCCTTCAGAGCCATAAGCCCCAAGCAAATTCTTTTTTCTATAAGTTGCCTTGGTCGTGGCGATCATCACAGCAGTAGAGAAGCAGCTAGTACAGACCTCAACAGATCTTTTTGTGGAAACACAGTTTGATTCATGGCAGCTGGGTTCAGTGAGATGCTTCTCACCAAATCTCTCAAGCAACAGTTGCCATATGCTGGCTTGAGAGGTGACATCCCTTTCTTCCTTCCATGTGATGTTGCTATCAGCTAGAACAATTCCTCCTTTTTTGGAAATAAGTATGGATATTTCTCAGAAAATTAGGAAACAATCTACTTCAAGACCCAGCAATACCACTGTTGGGTATATATCCAAAGGAAGCTCAATCATACCACAAGGGCTTGTGCTCAGCTTTGTTCATATCAGCATTATCTGTAATAACCATAATCTGGAAACAAGTTAGATGCCCCTCAACTGAAGAATGGATAAGGAAAATGTGGTACATTTACACAGTGGAGTACCTCACAGCGGTAAAAAATAATGACATCTTGCAATTTGCTGGCAAATGGATGGATCTATAAAAAACCATTATTGAGTGAGGTAACCCAGACCTAGAAAGACAAATATAATATGTATTCACTTATAAGTGGCTTTTAGATATAAATCAAAGAAAAACTAGCCTACAGGCTACAACCCCAGAGAAACTAGACAGCAAAGAAAACCCTAATAGAGACACACATGGATCTACATAGGAAGGTGGAAAAGACAAGATCTTCTGAGTAAACTGGCACCTTGGGGGACACATGAGAGAGTAGAAGGGGAGAAGGGAGAAAGAGAAGGGACTGGATAAAAATGTATAGCTCAATAAAAACAATAAGAAAAGAAAAAAGTAATTCCTCCTCCTCCTCCATTCTCCTCCTCCTCTTCTTCTTTTTTGTCTTCCTTCAAGACAGGGCTTCTCTATGTAGCTCTGGATGTCCCGAAACTCATTCTGTAGACCAGGCTGGCCTCCAGTTCACAGAGATCTGCCTGCCTCTGCCTCCTGAATAGTGGGATTAAAGACATGCACCACCACCACCCGGTTTGGCTAGAATACTTCTTGAGCTCTCTCCACATGGGTAAGGATCTCAGAACATGGCTGTCATAGAGAAGAAAATCAGACTCCACCCCTCAAGGGCAGACTTAGCAATGAATTCACAGACCGATTTTAAATTTATTCCCTTTGTTCTGTAATCCTTCAGGTTGGCAGCAAAACCCTTTTGTAAAAGTTTGACCATGACATTTTCTTGGTTACAAGTCTTTGTGTAAGTGTGTTATACATGCATGTGTATATATGTGCTCATGTGTGTATATGTATATGTATGTATGCATGTATGTAAAAAAATCAGTGTTGACATGAGGTGTCTTCCTCAGTTGCTTTCTACCTTATTTATTGAAGTAGAGTCTATCTGAATACATAGGTGCCCAATTCAGCTTGTCTAGATAGACAATCCAGGAATCCCTATTCTCTGTCTGTTGTGTTGAGATTACAGGCAACTACCGCATTGTCTGGCTTTTTCCCATGGGTTCTGGGGATTTAAACTCTGGTCCTCATGTTTGCACAGCAAGAATTTATCCTCCGAGCCATCTCAGCCCACCACAATTCTTTAAGAATGTTTCACTGCTGGTGAGATAGAAACCAAACTTCTTGTTGTTGTTGTTTCATAGAAGAGACCAGGCTGGCCTGGAATTCACAGAGATCCACCTGCTTCGGCCTCCAGAGTGCTGGAATTAAATGTGTATGCCATCATACCCGGCTAGAAGCCAACCTCTTGAATGTGACCTCTGAGATCTGCTTTTCTGCTGTCCCATCCACCCCATGTTGAGTCTGCTGTCAATGTGACATCTCTTTGAAAGTAATGGAACATGACTTCCACTTGAGGAAGCTTTCAGAGCAAAACAAAATGAAATCGAAACAGGCCAATTCAGGCACTCAGAAGGCACCAATAAAACCAACAAAAATTACTGTATCACCAGTGACCTTGTGGGACTGGAGAGATGGCTCAGAGGTTAAGAGCACTGTCTGTTCTTCTAGAGGTCCTGAGTTCAATTCCCAGCAACCACATGGTGCCTCTCAGCCATCTATAATGAGATCTGGTGCCCTCTTCAAGCATACATGGAGGCAGAATGTTGTATACATAATAAATACATAAAACTTAAAAAAAGAGAAGTGACCTTGTGGCTTATGCTTGCCAGAATCATGTACATATGGTTTGTCACAGAGGCTGTTCATCAGCAATTCTTCCAGTGAAGCCAGTAGAGAGAAGACTTGACCCAAGGGCCCATTCTGAAACCCCTACAGTGGAGATGGTTTATCTGGATCCCGTGACTGAGTGACTCCACGCTCAGCTGCTCTAGTAATGGCCTGGCTCCCAGATGCTTTGTGTGGGAGAGAACATGCTAAGTTCTAAGCAGTGCTTTGGGGGATTTGACGACTAAACACATTCCCGGCTCTCCACAGACGAATAAACTGGCCTCCTACCATTCATTGGCAGCCTCCTGGGAGCGCGGGTGGGTGGGAGCCAGTCTGACCTACAGTGCGTGTAATGGGCAGCTGTGGATTCCTGAGCCCACAGGATGGAGGAAAGCTAAGGGTGAAACTGGAGACAGACAGCTAGGAGCAAAGCTGGAAGACAGAAGTCCATCTCAGGTCCTTGCAATCACTTCCTTTGGTTCTGAGCACTTGATACTCTCCGCCTCATCCTAATTTCAGCCCAGGGACACTCAGCAGGGCACATGCCATGGTGCAAAGTCTTTACTCATTGTGGAGGTGAGGATAGACTCCAGCCGAGAACTGAAGTTAAGCCCTGCTCCAGCTGCCTCTAGTTGGAGAGGTCCTTGGACAGAGAATTAGGCTTCTGTTATGAGCAAAAAACAGACAAATAAGTGTGTTTCTCTTAGATGCTCCGAGACTCCAAGGACATGGCAAGAGAGTCCTGGGGCCATGAAAGTTTCCGCTGACTCAGCAGAAGGTGAGCATCAATGTCCTGAGTGCTCATACAATAGGACTGTCAAGGGGCAGAGACCTGCATGCAGTCCCAACCGCACTAGGCTGGCTAATAGGCAGACATCTTCCAGTGAGAAAACAAACACAGGACCCTATACTTTCCTCTCCAGCACAGTCTTTGCTAAGGGAGATGTCCCTCAGTTCAGCCCTTGGTTGACCTTGTCTAAAATCACTGAAAGGTGTGTAACTTGGTGGGAGTCATTTATTTCTTTGATGGGTTGATCAGATATAGGTTGTTGTAGGATCCTTGGGGTTCTGGGGTGCTATTGGACAGAGATGTCATTTCCAGAGTTGGGACAGGTGGACACTCCGGCTCGAACCCCTTGCATCCCGTGTGAGTAGAATGATGGGAAAGGAGGTCTAATTTGGAATGAGATGAAGGGGAGGCTGCTGCACGAGCGAAAATACTAGACGCGACTGCATTTTCAGTGTGAGTTATGGGAGGGGCACAGGATGGGAGTGAGATGGAGCTAGAGGACAGGAAAAGGTCTCAGACTTGCCATGCATCTGTCCTGTCCAATGTCTTGGAACTCCTTTCAAATCAGTGAGGTAATGTAGCGAGGAGACACCACATCAGGTTGGTCCCACTTTGCTACTTGGGATTAATGTATCATGAAAGAAATAAAGGATGTGGATGGGACCAGTGATAAAGTCAGCAGTGTTAGGAACAGCAGCCAGCAGGCATTAACCCCAGGGACTTTCCCTTTGTCCCGTGGTTCCTCCTTTTTCCTTCACCTCTCATCCCAGCTCTATGCCAACCAGCTTGCCCCAGAAAGAAAGTAGCTCATGGAGTGGGCCTCAGTAGTTGGGAGGAAGATAAAATTGTGGGCTCCAAATTGAATTCTGTGAGCAAATTATTTTAGCCTCTGAGAACCTGTTTCTCCAGATGTGAGATAGAGGCTGTACAGCAGCTGTCAAGCAAATAGAAGGGTCAATGGGGTATTACCTCAGATGTGTTTGGCAGCTAACTCCTTCCCATTCCGCTTAGGACGATCACTTCCCAGTTCACTAAATCTGTTTTGTTTTTGTTTTTTTTTTTCACAAATGGCTGTTAATTTTTACAATCGTAATAGGAATGGAGGAAGTGATTACAGCACAAGGTTTTGAGGGAATGATAAGGATACTAAATCCTACGTGTGGTGTCCTCTACAGCCACTCCACAGGGTCTAAAATCACCTCGCAGACAGAACTCTGGCCTGTCTGTGAGGGATCGTCTGATTGAGGTTGGAAGAGTCATGTCAATTGTGGGAGACAGCACTTCCCTGGGCTGGGGATCCTAGGTATCACCAAAGGGACAGCTCTCAAGTCTCTCAGCTTCTGACTGCGGATTCACGAGTTGCCATCCCCTGCTTCTGCCACTGTTCCCTCCCTGCCACGACGGATTGTGTCCCCTTTACCGTACGTGGATCTAAACACTGGACTCAAAATCCAACAAAACAAAACAAAATAGAAAGCAGGTCCAACTCTACCCCTGCTGGGATATTTATTTGTTGAAGAACATCTTTGACCCTCTCCTTATTTAGCAAAAACAAACCAAAAAAATCTATTGAGGAGAATTTTTTCAACGATTTTTTTAATGATTTTTTTTATGTGTACAGGTGGAGTACTCATTGGGTCCCCTGGAAATGGAGTCACAGACAGCTACAAGCTGCCATGTGGGTGCTGGGAATGGAAGCTGGGGTTTGCAACCAGTGCTCTTAGCTGATAACACCATCACTCCAGGCCCCTGAGGTGAGATTCTTATGACAAACTACTCTAAAGTGAAGAATTCACAGGCATTTATTTTATTCATAATGTTGCACAGTTACCACCTTCACCTAACTTAAAACAATTTCCTTTCCTTATGAAGCAGCTTCCTCCTGTAAAAAACCACCCCAGACCCTGGGACCTACCAATTTGTGTTCTGGCTCTAGATGGATCTATTCAAGACACTGCATATAATGGAATCATATACGGAATTTCTTTTAAAGACAGGCTCTCACTCTGTGGCTAAGCCTGGCTTAGAATTTACTATGCAGCCCAACTTGGCCTCAGATTTATGGTAATCCTCCTGCTTCAGCTTCGTGAGAACTAGGATTATGGGTGTGAGTCACTATGTCTAGCTCAATGCATGGTTTTGTTGTTGTTTCTGTTCTTAGTGGAGTTGTAGGTTTCTCCACATAGTGGCACGCATCAGCATCTCTTTAGGATGGAAGCAATATTTCATTGTGTATGTAAAGCACAACTTGCTTACCCATTCATCAGTTTACGGACATTTGGGTCGTTTCCACATCTTGTGTGTCGCAGACATGAGCATGCATGGACATGTACCTGTTTGTGCTCCTGTTCTTTGGAGCTCACGCCTAGTAAGGGGACTGTGGCATCAGGTGTCAGTTCTACGTAAAGCTTTTTAGAGGCATCACTAAGCTGTTTTTCTCAGAAGTTGAGCCACCTCACAGTCCCACCAGTAATATTTCTCACCATGCTCAACAGCACCTGTTGTTTGTGTTTGTGATTCTAGTTCTAGAGACTGACCCACAGCCTTAAGCAGGCTAGGCAAGCGCTCCACCCCTGAGCTACATCCTCAGTTCCAACACTTGTTCTTTCTGTTTCATTCTCTTCTTTAACATGATCCTAATGGGTTTAGGAAGTCATAGCTCACTGTGGTTAACTAATAATGTTGAATTCTCCTAGATTTCCCTTTGCGTATCTTCTTTGGAGAAATGTCTATTCTAGTCCTGTACCTACTTCTCTCTCTCTCTCTCTTGGATTGATTTGTATCTCTATCTGTTTTGTTGCTACAACAAAAAGCACAGAGTAGGCCATTACAATAACACAGGGTTTATTTTGTTAATGGTTTTGGAAGCGTGGAAATCTGAGAATTAGCACCAAATCTGTGGATGGCCTTTGTTCTGTGTGATGACATGATTGGAGCGGATGCAGTGCAAAACTACACAGGAGAGTCAGAGAGAGGATGGGAACTGAACGCCCTTTATTAGGAGCCCATTCCTGCAACTCTGACCCATTCTGAACAGTAACACTAATCAGTTCACAAGGGCAGAGTCCTCATGATGTAATCACCTCTTAAAGGTGGCAACTTTTTAATACCTACAGTGCAATTCATTTGCAATGTGAATTTTGGTTGAGGCATTCAAACAACACTAGGTTATGATTTTTGTTGAGTTGTGAAAGTTCTCTAGACAGAATTTCTTAACTTAGAATGGGGCTATGTCCAGATTAAACCATCATAAATTGAAAATAGCATAGATTAAAATGCACCAAATACCCCTAATATAGCAAGCATACAATGAAGGGTTGACTGTTTACCCAGGTGGTCATCTTCCTGCTTTCCCTGTACCAGGCCTCCAGACCTTAGTAGGCTCCCAGACTGTAGCACAACAGACTCCTTGATAGAGTCTGTTCAAGGCCGTAAAACTCAAGCATGTAGACAGTATCACCAGCCAAAATGAAAACAAAGACCTAATCTATCCAAGTCTATAGTTCTGGAAAAGTCTCTAAATGTACTAACATTGCTTTTTTACTTCTGTAATTCTGTTCCAGGCTAATTGTTCTTGTTAACTGAATTATGTCTACCCAGAACATGGTTTTGTTCCCTGAGAAAGGCTCGGGACTAGGCAGGGATCCTGAACACCCAGTGTAGATGCCAGCCAGCTAATAAAGACTTTCTATTGGCTTAAACCCATGTCTGCGCAGTCTTCTCTCATAAATACCCTACCACACTGCCAGCTTTGTGAGATTATATTGGATGTTGCTCACTCATGAAAAGATCACAGTTCAAACTTGCGGTGGAGTCCTCAATACAAGTCCCAGTTTGCAGGATTTTAAGATACTAAACCCTGACCAGATATATACAGATAGACAGTTACTTTTCTATTGCTGTGATTAAAAAAAAAAACCCAAAATGACCAAGATGACTTACAGAAGAAAAAGTTTATTTTGGAGTTATGGTTCCGGTGGGATAATAGTCCATGATGGTGGAGAAGCAGTAGCAGGCAGCTGAGAGCTCACATCTCCATCCATAAACTTGAGCTCAGTCAAAATGTCTTTGAAACATCACAATCCCACCCCGCCCCCAGCTCAATTAATATACTTCTTCCAGGAAAGCCACCCTTCCTATTCCTCCACTAACAGCCGCCAAGTGGGGCGGGCCCAAGTATTGAAATGCCAGACTTATGACAGGTATCTCATTCAAACCGCCACCATCTGAAATCATGTTCTCCCATCTATAGGCTATCTTTCACCCCAGTGATGTCTTTTCTTTTCAGTTTTGGTTCACACTTTTTCTTTTTGAAAAGGTCTTAGCTGCTCCAATACTTCCTATGTTTCCTGGGCTGGTCTTGAACTCATGGTAATCCTTCTGCCTCTGCCTTTCAAGTGCTGGGCTTCCAGATGTGTAGCACCACACCTAGCTTGAGAATGTCATTTGAGGCACAGACGTCTTCAAATCTGATGAGGTGAACCGATTTCTTTTTCTTTTGCTGTGCACGCTTTGATGGCAGGGCTTGAAATCCATCACCAGATCCAAGGTCTTAAGAATTTACCCAACTTTTCTGCTCGACGTCAGTGGCTTGAACTGTTACATTCAGAGTGTTTGATCCATTTTGAGATTTATATATTTGTTTGTTTAAGTTCTTCGAGACGGTGTTCCTCTGTGGAGTCCTGACTGTCCTGGAACTCGCTTGGTAAATTAGGCCAGCCTCTCTGGAGTAGGCGTGGACAAGTGGAGAAAAGTTGGTATCTCCTCTCTTGGTCTAGACATGGGAGTTAACCTGGATGGGGTGCCCATCACGGCAGAGGACACAGGAGGGCGTTTTCAGAGCTGCAGGACTTACTGTAAGTGTTCGGTTGATGCCGTATCAAAGATAGGCTGAGTGGCACTGCTAAAGTGATTTGAGGCACAAAATGCATCAGTCTAATACATGGTGCAAACCATTATGACAGTATCCATATTCAATAGTTGAAGCTCATGCATATGACGGGGAGGTGAAATGATTTCCCATCACTTGGAGAGTTTATGTCTTTTATTTGTTTTCTAATACTTCTGAATGTAAACGTTGTCTAAGCTGGTAATTGTAGCAGACATTTTACTGTACACACCTTTTTGGGGTAGCCTATTAGACATTCTTGTCTCTGCTTTTCAGGTATGGAAATAGAGATATAAATAAGCTAATAGTCTTGATTAAAGCAATTTCTTTTCTTTTTAAAGACTATACTTTTATTTTAAGAGCATTAATGCTTTGCCTGCATGTATGTCTGTGTGAGGGAGTCAGGTCCCCTGGAACTGGAGTTACAGATGGGTATGAGCTGCCTGCCATGTGGGTGCTGGGGATTGAACCCAGGTCGTCTGGAAAAACAGCAGTGCTCTTAACTGCTGAGCCACCTGTCCAGTCCCCAGACTTCTTTTTCAATCTATGTAAATGTATACATTTTAGGAAGCATCTATAGTAATAAATTCTGTATCTAAGGCAGATTTCTAAGAAGTAGAAGAAGCTGAAGGGGATGCTCCAAGCCAGTCTCAAACTTGGGGTCCTCTTGTTTTAGCCTCCCCAGTACTAGGATTATAAGCATGAGTCACTGTACTGGCTGCACATAATACATTTGATATTTATGTGCACAGTGAGGTTATCACCATAGATAATCAAGTTAGTGCATCTCTAACCTTCCACAGTTAATCCCAGTCTATAATCCCAGCGTGTAGAAGGTCAAGGAAGAAGATGGCCCACAGACTGAGGACAGCCTGGCAAACATGGTGAGTTCCAGGCCAACCTGGGCTATAGAAAGAGATCCCTCCCCTCTCTTTTAATTATTTTTATTTTATATTCATTGGTGTTTTGCTTGCATGTATGTCTGTGTGAGGAGTACAGAAGCCTTGGAACTGTAGTTTCAGGCAAGCATGAGCTGCCATGTGGGTGATGGGAATTGAACCCAGATCCTAGGAAGAGCAGTCAGTGTTCTTAAACAGTGAGTCATCTCTCCAGTCCCTAGAGATCCTGTCTTAAAAAACCAAAAACGCAAACAAAACAAACAAAATATAAGAACAGAATCTGAGCCCTGCCACACTTTGTATTCTAGAGAGTGTCAGCAGAAACACAAGCTACCCTTATTAAAATACAAAAATATAAATAAGTCCCAAACAGACCCAACAAATTAAATCTGGAGCTTCTGCTGCCTATTTATAGTTCAGCCAATTAAACTAAAATTAAACAGTAATAGTGTACAGGCCTCCAATCGATTAGAGCAGAGCCAATATGACTGAGTACTTTATCTAGACAGGCTGAGGGTTCACAGTATAGATATTTTTTGTTTTGTTGTACCTATTTGCTTGTTTTGATTTTTCTTTTTTAAAATAGAATAGATAAGGAAAATAAAATTGATTTTTATTGAACTCTACATTTTTCTCTGCTCCCCTCCCTGCCTCT
>LOJH01058663.1:0-11376 GCA_001685095.1 Ellobius talpinus
GGGAGGGAATTGGGAGGAGGGGAGGAGGTGGAAAATATTTTTAATAATAATAATGATAATAATAAATAAAAAAATGAAAAAAGAAACAAACATATATTCTTTCTTTATTGACTGTCCACAGCAGGTAGGATTTTGCCTCCATACCGTAGAAATATATTATCAAAATTCACAGGAATGGAATGGACTGAATCACAAACAGGTGGTATTTACAAGCTGTGGGTGCTTTAAACAAACAAACAAACAAACATTATTTAAATATATTGTATTGTACATTTTAAATAACTGTCCCCAAATTTGGATCTATTTAATTATTGGAGTATTCATTACAAGTAATAGTAATTTTGTGGGTTTATTTTTCTGTAAGTCTCTGAAACAACAGTTTCATATTCTAATATCTTCCAACAGTTCTAAGATTTATTTTAAATCTAACTTCAAAATAAATGTATTTTATTTATTTTGTATATTATTAAATATACTAATTAATTATATTATTAAATATACTAATATAAATAAGTAATATATTTTATATATTAGTAAATATAATTATAAATATACTATATATTAAAATACATTTAAAAGCTACTGTACAATTTGAGAAATATTTTAAGGTGTCATTTCTGCCCATTTAATAACTGAACTTTTTATTTTAATCACACTGCTTTTTAAAATAATCTTGTGCAAACACAAAAACAGAAACTTTGTTTAGATTACAAATAAAAGTTATGGAAGCAAATTTGTGGGCAGTAAATGCTAATCAGAATCATTATATACATAGAATACTTATTACACAATTTACTTTGTAGTAAAATTGCATGCTTGAAAATTCTGAACAATGAGCGTTCTTTTTTTATTCCAATTAACAAAAACAGCATTCATCATGAAAAAACAGAATAATTAATGTAGTATGTATCATGCAAGCAATGAACCCAGGTTTTTATGCCTGGTTTTGAAACTTTCTAACAATCATGTATAAAGTTTTTTTTTTACTTGAGGATTCTGTTGAAATGCTGTGATACAAGTAGGAACATGTAAAGGATTCTCCATAGTTCTATACATGTAAAATAAAATTTAATTTGGATTTTTTTGCATTAAAAGGATAACTTTATCTATAAGCCATACTCCACATATGCAGTATTGTAGAAGGAGTCCAACAGCTAGCTAAAACTGGCTGTGACAGCCTGGGAGTAACCCCTTCAAAGCCAGTCGAGCATGCGCATTAGTAACTTCCCTATGAGCCAACTAGAAGTCTGCAGTGAGGCCTGGAGACTGTTGACCTCATCATGACCTTGGCGAAAGAGAGAGAGAGAGAGAGAGAGAGACCACACAGCATTCCAGATGGGCACTGCTCCTCTGTCCCAGGAGTCGGTATAAAATGCTTGCCCATACCCTCAATATGCAAGGCAGCTTTTGCTTCTCACCTGGCTCCTAGAGTCTATGCCAGTGATTCTGTGCCTTCTCACTCCCTCCCACAAGAGACTACCCACTTGGATTTGTCCCCTGCTACACAGAGTAATCTAAGTTTTACAATATTTTTACAAGATATCAGAGGGAGAATAAAACATCCAATTTTGAAATAATATAATTTAGTTCTAATTTTTCCTATGTGAGATTGAAAAATATTATAAGCCCTGACACTGAATATAGTCACAAGTTTCTCTTAGAAATGTGTAAAATTCAAGTATACAACATATATAAATTTAGTTTGCAAGCCATTAGGTACTAAGAAAATGTGAATAGTATAAATGGCGTCTATTTCTAGCATTGTCTTTTCATTTATATCAGTGCTGGAGCATTACTCCACCTCCTCACATGCAAAATGTTTACCGTCAGACTGATCCGTCATTTGCACTAAAATTCCTTCTTACAAAGAACTGTGAGGGTTACTCTTAATTTTCAATTTGATTGAGTTTATGGACATCTAGGAAATTAATAAATCGTAGAACTGTGAATTGCTATAAGAATGTGTCTAGAGATACACAAAGGGTTAAACTAAATGCAGACAGCATCATTCGATAGTCTAAAATAAAAGATAGAGAAGGAAGAAGCCAGTGAAGTATATGCATGTTCCTCTTTTCCTGGATACCATAAAATGAACAACTTGTGCCAAGATGGCTTGCAACCATTTGTGAAGTGGTGTGATTGAAGCAGCTTCTTTAGGAACGAGGACTGTGATTTGCCTGGGCAACACAAGGTGCTATTAGTGGAAGCAACATTTCTGAGGAGTAGATATGCTACAAAAAATAAATAAAAACTGAAAGCCAGGTTGAGGCATAAAATGAAAAGGATCAGTGTAAGACTTGAAAGCTGAGTTAGAACTGATTTTAAGAGCATTCTATATAGGAGTATTCCTTTTCAAGAGATTCCTTAGGCTGAGAATCATTCTTAAAACCATAGAAGCATGTGACAAAATAGCCAGGAGTATTAAGCACCTAGCCGAAGACAAGATTTTGAGTTTAGGTAGGGAAGTGGCCATTACACCACAGAAGGTCCTATAATCAAAAGACGTTCCCTTTCATCATAAGAGACAATGGCAAAACACATCACTTGAGTGTATAGCATTATTTGACTTCACATGAAAAATTAACATGTCAAAATCTGTAGTCACAATCTGTCATCTAATATAGGGAGACCAGCATTTTCTTAGGACTACAATGCATTTGAGATTACAGTTATACCTACAATTGCAGTCCATGGGTTAATTTCATTTTTATGAACAGTGGAATAAGTAACAAAATTCAAAGGTAAATTGAGAATCAGGTGAGTGATACATTTTTTCTCACCATGACTTCAAGTATTTCAGAGATAATTTTTAATGTTAAAATTTGAAAGTAAACAACTGTAGTTAATCTATAAGCTTTGTGTTAAAGACCAAGGAGATTTCTTCTTGGATGATGATTAAACAATAGTTTCGCAGCTACAAGGATTGGCTTCAAGTGAGTCATAGGTGACCTTTAGACATTTGTGAGTTATTAAGGAAACACAGTCACATGTCAACCAGGTACGAGAGTCAGGTGAGCCTGTCAAATGTTTCTTTATTGCATGAATCTTTATTTAATGAAAGATAACAATTGTAGGAAGAAGCTGTAGAAGGTAATAAAACTGAATGCCAAGCAGTCATTGTTTGACCTTCAGGAGAACAGGAAGATACCAGCACAAGATTAGTGAGAACTCAGCAGGGATTTATATCTTTTATAATACTGCAATTTTGCGTGACTTGTAACCAAGCCCAGAGAAGAACAAACTGCCAACTGTGACAAACTCAATTTTTCTTCTAGGCATGGAAAGACAGGGATTTAGTGGTTCCTGGAACATTGCTCCAAGTTCCTCATACTGGGATAAAAAAATAAGCAGTATAAAAATAATACTCTTCCTTCTTTTCTTTTTCATCTTCTTACTAACCAAATATTATCATTGCCTAACGGCCAGTGAGGTTATTACTGTCCCGTGTTTGAATTATCCTTAAACTCTTGAGAATGAGAATCATGTTTATCCATTCTGTCTTATAAACCATCATATTCAACATGAAAACATATTGCTTTCATTAACTCTATCTAAATATTTTTTCCTATTTTAATTAACTAATTAGTTAATTAATTTTACATACCAAACCACAGTTTTCCATCCTTCCTCTCCTCCTGTTCCTTCCCATTCATTCCTCCTCTGTTTGCATTCAGAAGGGTTAAGGCATCCCATGGGAGTCAACAAAGCATGCCATATTGAGTTGAGGCAGGACCAAGCTCATCCCTCTTGCTTTAAGTCTGGGCAAGGCAACCCACCACAGGGTATAGGTTGCAATAGGATGCTCAATCATATAACAAATATACTTGCTCAACTAAACATTCTTAACCAAGCATTATCTTTCATTGATATACCTTCCCAAATAAATATTTTTGATTAAGCTAATTGATACATTTTAAATAGAACACTGTCTCAGTTAGGGGTTCTGTTGCTGCTACAAAACATCATTACAAATCAGCAAGTTGGGCAGGAAAGTTTTTATTCAGCTTACACTTCAACATTGCTGTTCATTACTGAAGGACTCAAACAGGGCAGGATCCTGGAGGCAGGAGTTGATGCAGAGACCATGAAGGGGTGTTGTTTTCTGCCTTGCTTCTCATGAGTTGCTCACTCTGCTGTATTATAGGACCCAGGACCACGAGCTCCGGGATGACACCACCTTCCACGGGCTGTGCCCTCCCATTTTAATCACTGATTGAGAAAATGACTTATAGATGGATCTCATAGAGGCATTTCCTCAACTGAGGGTTCTTCCTCTTTGATGACTCTAGCTTGTATCAAGTTGACATACAAAGCCAGCCAGTACAAACACTAAGACTAGGAAAACACATGAAAACATGTGTGCCCAGAAATAAAGGATATGACCATAGTTTAGAAAAGAGATAGATTTATGACAAGAAGTCATGTCTAAAAATTACTTAATTTGGAGCCAGAGTTATGGCTCAAGAGTTTCAAGTGTTTACTGACTTACAAAAGACCTAAGTTTAGTTCCAGAACCCATGTGATTGCTCACATTCACCTGTAATTTCAGTCCAAGAGATCTGATGACGCCTTATTCTGGCCTCTGTGGGCGTCTTCTTGCTCATGCTGCACAAAAATTCATTTGAGCATTCATAATAATAAAATGATCCTTCAAAAAGTAATGAGTTAGAGATACCTGTAAAATAAAATGCAAACCTAGGTTAAATATTCAAATCTTCCTATGGGAGCTAGACAAGTGTCTCATGAGTAAAACAGCTATAAGTTAGTTTGAATGAGAAAGAAGGAATGAGAATTTAGGGGAAAGAAAATGGGGTGAAAGAGTGGTTCCTCCTTATAAAAATAGGAAGGTTTGATAGAGGAGAATAAAAGATATGAAATACAGCATGAATAAATTCATAGGGAGTCAGACCATGGAGATGTTTCTTACTCTAAAGAGAGAGTTAGTGCCTCACTACACCAGTGACTGTGAGGTGCCTCAGCCTAAATGATACATCTACAATGGAAATCCTACCCTACTGGCACAGTGGACATCTCAGAGAAGAGAACAGAGAGACATTAAAAGCTAGATGACTGGCATGATTACTTTAAGATTCCATTTCTAACCAAAAGGAAAGATGAATCCAAGACATCTTAATAATATTTTTACAGAAGACCTGGGTTTGGCTCCCAGCACAGACATGGTGGCTCAAAACCATTTATAACTAAATTCCAGGGGATCTGAAACCCTCTTCCAGCCTCTGAGGACACTTCACACAAATGACTCACAGACATACATGCACACAAAACATTCATATACGTATAAATGAATCTTAAAAACAATCATCAACAAAGCAATGCCGGCATGATGACATCACCAGTCAACATGCCAATGTGGATGGGGGAAATTCAAGTTCCTACCATAGATGAAGAGCTATAAACATTCTGAGGCTGATGAGAGAGGGTAAATCAGTTTCATCTAAGATTATATCATCATAGGTCATCCAGTCTCAAGTGATCAGCTCTAAATACATGTACATAAGGTAACATTCAATAAACTCAGCTGGATGTGTGTAAAACAATAATAATTTTAAAAGAAGTTATGAATTTGAGAGAGAGAGAGTTGTGAAAGAGGTACGTGGGAGAATCTGAAATGAGGAAAGGATGTGTAAATGAAGTAAATACAGTATTCATGTATATAATTGTCAAAACTACCTAATTTAGAATTTTTAAGTCAAAAATAATAACATAAGGAGATTTGTTCTCAGTGAATATATCCCAAATATTCTATACCTATCATAACATAAACACTAGCGATAAGAATATTTTTGATTTACTTTAATTAAGCTCTGTCTAAGAAGACTAAGTCATACATAGATGTAACTGTGGCTAGCAGAGGGAAAACCCATGAAGGTCTTGAAAACAGGGCCCAGAGTACTGCAAAGTAGTAGAAGGCCATGTGAAGACTTAAGGACAGCAAAAGTTGGCCAACTGCTACTGAACAAGCTACACAAACCATAACAGAAATGCAGAGATTCTAGGACAGTCTTATACAGTCTCTGTGATCATCAGTTCAGTCTCTATAAACTCCAAGAGTCCAGGTTAGTTGATTCTATGGGATTTCTTGAGATGTCCTTAACCCTTTATCTCCTAGTGAATACAAGCCATGTTTGTCTTTCTGGGTCTGGGTTACCTCACTCAGGGTGAGTTTGTCTAGTTCCGTCTATTCATCTACATATTTCAAGAAGTCATTGTTTTTAACAGCTGAGTAACTATTGTGTAAATGTACCACATTTTCTTTATTCAGTCTTTGGCTGAGGGGCATGTAGGTTGTTTCCAGTTTCTGGCTATTACACATAAGGCTGCTATGAACATAGCTGGGTAAGTTTCCTTGTGGCATGGTGGAGTATCCTTTGGGTATATGCCCAGGAGTGGTATAGCTGGAACTTAAGGTATGTCAATTCCCAATATTTTGAGAAACCATCATATTGATTTTCAAAGTAGCTATACATGTTTACACTCCCAGCAGCAATGGAGGAATGTTCTTGCTCTATATCCTCACCATCATGAGCTGTCACTTGGGATTTTGATCTTAACCATTCTGACAGGGGTAAAACGGAATCTCAGAGTGTTTTTGATTAGCATTTCCTTTTTAGCTAAGGGAGCTGAACGTTTCTTTAAGTAATTCTTGGAGATTTGAGATTCCTCTGTTGAGAATTCTATTTAGATTTGTACCTGATTTTTTTTAAAATTGGATTATTTGGTTTGTTGCTGCCTAGTTTCTTGAGTCTTTATATATTTTGGAAATCAGCCCTCTGTTAAACATGGAGTTAGTGAAGATCTTTTCCCATTCTCTAGGCTGCCATTTTGTGCTTTTGATGGTACGCTTTGCCTTACATAAACTTTTCAGTTTCATGAAGTCCCATTTATGAATTGTTGATCTTAGAGCCTGTACTACTGGTGTTCTGTTCAGGAAGTTCTCTGCTGTGCCAGTGCATTCAAGGCTATTCCCCGCTTTGTGTTCCATCAGATTAAGTGCATCAGGTTTTATGTTGAGGTCTTTAATCCACTTGGACTTGAATGTTGTATAGGGTGATAGATATGAATCTATTTGCATTCTTCTACATGGTAATATCCAGCTATATCAGAATCATTTGTTTAGATGATTTCTTTTTTCCATTGTATACTTCTGACTTCTCTATTAAAAATCAGGTGTCTGCCGGGTGGTGGTGGTGCACGCCTTTAAACCCAGCACTTACTTGGGAGGCAGAGGCAGACAGATCTCTGTGAGTTTGACGCCAGTCTGGTCTACAGAGCTAGTTCCAGGACAACTTGGGCTGTTACACAGAGAAACCCTGTCTTAAACAACAACAACAACAACAACAACAAAAAACAAAACAAAGAAACAAAAATCAGTTGTCCATAGGTATGTGAATTTATGTCTGAGTCTCCAATTCAGTTCCATTACCAACCTGTTTTGATGTTAATACCGTATATTTTTTTTATTGCTATTACTCTGTAACAAAGCTTGAAATCAAGGGAGGTGATACCCCCCCAGAAGTTATTTTATTGTGCAGGGTTGTTTTAGCTATCCTGGTTTTTTATTCTTTTGTTTTTCCATATGAAGTTGAGTGTTTTTTCTTTCAAGTTCTGTAAAAAGAGTTGTGTTGCAATTTTGATCAGAATTGCATTAAATCTGTAGACTGCTTTTAGTAAAATGGCCATTTTTACTATGTTAATCCTACCAATCCATGAGCAAGGGAGATCTTTCCATCTTCTGATATCTTCTTCATTTTCTGTCTTCAAAGTCTTAGAGTTCTTGCTGTAAAATCTTTCACTTGCTTAATTAGAGTTACACCAAGATACTTTATATCATTGTGGCTATTGTATGAAGGGTGTTGTTTCCCTAATTTCTTCTCCATCTAATTTATTGTTTGTATACAGGAGGGCTACTTTTTTGTTTGTTTGTTTAGTTTGTATCCAGCTACTTCCCTGAAGTTGTTTATCAGTTTTAAGAGTTCCTTAGTAGAATTTTTTGCAGTCGCTTATGTATACTATCATATAATCTGCAAATAATGATACTTTGAGGTCTTCCTTGTCAATTTGTGTCCCCTTGATTTACTTTAGTTGTCTTAGTGCTCTAGGCTAAAACTTCAATTACTATATTGATTAGACATGAAGAGAGTGGATAGCCTTCTCTTATCCCTGATTTTAGTGGAATTGTTTTAAGTTTTTCTCCATTTATTTTGATGATTGTAATTGGCTTGTTGTATATTGCCTTTATTAAGTTTAGGTATGTTCCTGGTATCCCTGCTCTTTCTAAGACTTTTATCATGAAGGGATATTGGATTTTGTCAAAGGCTTTTCCAGCATCCAATAAAAAGATCATGTGTGTTTTTTTCCTTTCAGTTTGTTTATATATAACTACAATGAAGAGCTCTTATCATGTAATCAAGGCTCAAGGCTTCAAGGCATTTTCAATGCTAAGGACAGAAGAGTTCTTGTAAGAAGAATTGGAGATTGTAATAATTTAAGGCAGGCTTTAGTGAGAATTAATTAATACATACAACGCTAAAGTTTGTTGTTCCATTATGATCATTTATGTTGAGAATACTGCCATCAATCATATGAGAACACTGACTAAGATGATTTAGAAATTATTCATTAATTTCTGATCTTTAGGTGATTTCGTGTGTGTGTATTTATAAGTACCATACTGTTTATTTAGCCAAGGGAAAATGCATTATCATTTATAAATTATGCTACCCATCTTTTACATCCTCACAGGATTACCAACACATGTCTCCTGATCAAGTCATAAAGCATATGTCTTCCTTCCTCATACTTTTCCACAACAATGAAGAGTTAATCTTTGCTAATTGCTCACATATGCAAATGGAATTACATATTTAGGGGTAATATAGTGGGTAGAATTAATTTCCTTGCTTCTAACCATTGGCGATACAACAAATTTCAAGGACTCCTACATGGGCATTAAAATTAGTGGAAGTTCTCAAAAAATGTCAATGCTACCATAATATGCTTAAGTTTGTTTTATTCGTTTGTGAGAAGTAAGGTCTTTACCTCCATGACACCCTTGAGATAGTCCTAATTCCCAAGCATCCAGAATTTCCAGCATTAATTCAGTACTCAAGTTTTAAAACTTTATTCTAAAACGCAGAGAATTAACATAGATCTATTTATATGTTTACAAAAAATAGGTTACTCTAAGTAAATTATACCAAAACAACTCTAAATGTCTATGAATAGTTTCCTGAATAAGGAAATTATGTATGTTTATGAAATAAAATTATTGACTAATGAGAATAAGGATAAACATACGATATTAATTTAACATAAAGTTAAGTCGATTAGTTTTGTAAGCAGCAGCATGTTTCTTTCATTTGATTCATTCATCATTTAAAAAATGTCTCCTAGACCCAGTCACTGTAGAGGACCATGTCCTGGTCCATGGTTCTACTGAGAGTGGGGAGTGTGCTGAAGTCCTGGTCCTGACTTGCCACTAAAGGTCACAGAGTCCCAAGGTTAGGACTGCAGCTCTTCCCATCTGAGAGACCAGTCCCTTTACCCAGAGTCAGGACGTTGACTGGGACCAAGCTGCTGCCTAGAGCCATCACTGGGTCTGTGATCTAGCTACAGTTGGGGTCTGTGTTGATACCTGTGCCCTGTGTCACCTCAGGAGGCCCTAGGAACCATGCGAGATGAAATCAGAAGGCCATTATGAGCCGGCCTGCCCTTCACTGGTCCTGGGAAAGCTGGTTTTGTCTCTCGCTGACCACTACAGCAAGAAAGCTGGCCCCTGAAAGCTGTAGAGATGGCTTGGTCCTATCACCACAGCCCAAGGTGTACCAACCCTGAGGGTATGCATGAAGGGAAGCTGACTCTACCCACTTGCCCTAGGCAGGTAGCCCCAGGGCCCGGACTGACCAATTTGGCTACTATCCAGTCCTACAGTGTGATCTTGGTGGTTTGACTCACTCTAGCATCTATCCATAGGACCTGCTGGAGCTGGTGAAGGGACTGGTCCCATGAAATAATACCTGCAAGATCTCTAAGACTTGTGGTAGTCACAGGATATACCAGAGATCTGGTAAGGATTCAGTGATGATGGTGTACCAGAAACCAGAGGCCTTGAATCAGACCGGTGACTCATTGTAATGAACATTTGCCAGTAATACTGATGGGACAAAGAGGTTTACTATATGGCACTGAAGCCTCCATTGCCATCAGAATGAAAGAAAATGAGTTGAAGAAGCAGGGAAGAAGAATCAAAGAGATTTTTCTGTTGTGCTTTTTTTGGAGTTTGTTTTTGTTTTTGCTTTTGTTTGCTTGCTTACATTGATTTCTTTCCTTATGTGGGGGTAAGTGGCAGGGATAGGGGAGGATATGGGGGAACCAGGAGGTGAGAAGAATTGGGGTTCATGATGTGAAACTCCGAAACATTCAATAAAGAAGAGATTATGTATATGTATACATAATAGCATATGTATAATATGCATGTGCTATTAGCTACAGAAAGAATCATGTTCTGAAAACAAACAAACAAGCAAACAAAAAACTCAACTAACCAAACAGATAAACAAAAAGAAATATGTAACAAAAACTACCTTGCCATGAAAATAGCTTTCTTTATAAGTATACTTACTAAGAAGGTTTATACAGGGGGAGGGACTTGGTCCTACCTCAACTTGGTATGCCAGACATCGTTGACTCCCCAAAGGAGGACTTATCACCTCTGAAGAGTCAGTGGGGTGGTGGGAAAATAGGAGGTGAGGGGGAAGGGTAGGGAGGGGAAACAGGGGTTGGTGTGTAAGATGAAAAAAAATTAAATATATAAATAAGACTGATAATGGTAGTATTTCTAATAGAAATAAATACCCACCTTTCCCAGGGAAGCTAAAATAAAAAATAGAAGTTTTATCAATTAACTTTATTAAGGCTCCAAATCTAATCACTTTTTGATCCCACCTGATCTTCAATTTTTCATATGTGAAAATGTTCTATTTATACAGATAATATCCTTTAATTATTTTTTTAAAGAAAAGAGCACTTAACCTATTATCCAGGTATAGAAGAGCTTTTACACATCTTCCATCTTTTCAATACTTTGGAGACATGCTTTTCACATCATTTATAATTTTATGTTAGTGCTGTGTGTTAAGCATAATTAACAAACCATTTTTGAATAACAGATTTACTTTGCCACTGATCCTATATGTTAGAATATTGACTGCAATCTTTGGTTTTATTGATCTGAGGAGATTTACTAGAAACCATTACATACAGAACACGTGCCAAGCCAATGAATTCTTAGGCTGACAACATGGGAGATTTCTTTCTTTCTTTCTTTCTTTCTTTCTTTCTTTCTTTCTTTCTTTC
>LOJH01058669.1:0-11375 GCA_001685095.1 Ellobius talpinus
CAACCCTGCTTTTTGTGATCATTAGAAATAAATGGAGATGTTTGCTCAACTTGCTCAGGCTGGTGCTTATTAACTAATAATCCCTGTCTACTCTCTGTTGTTTTTGTAATTCAGTCATGAATCAAGAGGAATCCAGATCTCACTAAAGTAACCTTCACAAACTAATTTTGTCCTCTTCTGTTTTAATTTCTGCTTCCATTAAAAAAGGGGAAATTTTCAGGTTTAAAAGCCAAAGCTTATGTAATCATAATGTAAGGATGAAGATGTTCAATTGAGTGTATGTGGTATGAATGCATGCATGCATGCTGATCATGCATGTAGATTCATCTGTGTACATGTAGAGGCCCAATGTTGACATTAGGTGTCTTCCTCAATCTTGCTCCTCACCTTTACATAGTGAGGTCGGGTCTCTCTGAGTCCAGAGCTTGCTATTTCAGCTAGTCCACATAGCAATTTGCTGTGAACTTCCTGTTTCTTCCTCCCATGTGCTGGGATTACAAGCCACCACAGCCACCAGAGTTGACATGGGTTCTAGGGGTCTGAACTCCATTTCCAAGCTTGTACAGCAAGCATGCTACCTTTTGAGCTCCCTTAGGCCCTCGAAAGTTACTTAAAAGAATGTTTATATGTGGGGGGGTAGGTAGGTAGGTAGGTAGGTAGGTAGGTAGTAGGTAGGTAGGTAGATAAGTAGGTATGCATAAGCCACAACACATGTGCAGAGGTCAAAGTACAAAGCACTCCTTCAGAATCCAGTTCTTCCCTTCCACATTGTGGGTCCCAGGAATCAAAGTCAGGCAGACAGACTTAACAAAGAATGGTTTTATCCACTAAACCATCTATGCCGACTAATTGCATGTTGAGTTGACAAAAGATCAAGTAATTTTGGAAGAAGAAACCTCAGTTAAGAAATTTCTACCAAACTGGCCTCTGGGCAGGCCTGTAGTAGATTTTTTTTTATTATTGATGATCAATATGGGAAAGCCCAGCTTACTGTGGACAGTGCTACCCCTGGGATGGTAGGCCTGGGTGCTATAAGAGGACAGGCTGAGCAAGCTAAGAGGAGCAAGCCAGTAAACAGTACCCCTCCGTGGCCTCTGCATCAGCTCCTGCCTCTGGGTTCCAGCCCTAACTTCCCTCAGTGACAGACCTGTTTAAGGAATTATAAGTTGACATAAACTTTCCTCCCCAAGTTACTTTTGGTCATGGTGTTTTATCGGAACAATAGAAATCCTGACTGAGACACCTAGATGGGCAACTTTAAAGTCACCTAGACACTGGCATAGGGCAGATCAGCTACAACTTAAAGAATTATCAATTATTCTTGGCTAAAACACCCCCAAGCCCCAGAATTACACTCTTAGCTTTAGTTGTTTAGTTATTGTAGGTTTTTGTAAATTCGTACATCATCAAAATAGGATACAAGAAATCTGGGTGCTGTGGCCATATCTAAAATTCTGGCAGAAAGAAGAGGGTGGGGAGAAGGAGGACCAGGAGAGGAGTAGAAAAAAAGAACTTGACCCACTTTCCACAAGTGGTCACAATACACACTATCGCACATAACAAGGTCACAACTGAAGCACTCATGTCGCTATAACCATCTGTCCAGTTTTACTAGTGCTCATTGGCATGCATGAAGAAGTTGTATTTTTTCATGTATGTAGGTTCATGTGTCTACATTATGGTTAAGATGCTGACCATTGCACCACCTCAATGATCCAGTTTGCTCCATTAAAACTAAACTAATTCTACCTGTCTCCTGTAGTAATTCCCATGGCATGGATATAGCTGAAGACTACCTGCCCTGATTCGTTTTAGGAATTATTATAAATCAAGCCACTAAAAGGGACCAGGCTCAGGATTTTATGTGAATATGCTTTTGTTCCCCAGAATAGGTATCCAGGGTGCAATTACTGGAAAATAGGCAGTGAGTGGAAATACATACATTTCATTTCACAAGCAGTCTCCAAATGCTTTCCCATAGAGGGTTCACTCCCCATTCCCACCATTCTATGGATATTCTGGTCCATCTGCCGCTGCCAGCACGCAGGACTTTCTGCTTTAGTTGTAGCTATCCTGACAGGTTGGTAGTATCTGTGCAAGGTTTTATTCCATTTATCTAGAAGCTCATAAGGCTAAACAACTTTGCATGTGAGTTTTTGTCTTCTGCATGTCTTTCTTCAGTGAACACTGTTCAGATTTGGGCTACTTTTCTAACTGGATATGCCAGACCATTGCTGAGTTGGTGGGGCTCCTCGTGTGTTCTAGATACTAGCTCCTAGTTAGATAAATGGTTTCCAAAAGTTCCCCATCATTCCCATCCGTCTTTTCTTCTAATGTGGTAGCCAGATCACCATTACTTCTTCTCATTGATCAGCTCTCCGAAGTCTGAAGCTGCTGTTGTGTCTAAAATGTTGTCCTTGTATTTTATTTAGATATCTCTATCGTTATGGTTTATGTTAGGTTCGTAATCCATTTGAGTTAATTTTTGCCTAAAATGTGATGTTATTTGATCAAAGGGTAATCCTTTCTACATTATTCAGCTTCCACTTTGTCCAAAAAAGTAGAGTGGAGTATATTTGTGTGTTTAGTGGCAGACCTTTACTGTGGCTGTTGATCAGCTTGTTGATTTTGCAGTCATTGCTATGGTTGTTGCTCTCATCAGTAAACCTCCTGTTAACTGCAGCCATGCTTCAAGACATATTTAATCGTGATCTGCAACTCTGTTTGATTTAATTATTATCCATTTGATAGGGTTTCTGTCAAGATCCATGATGGAGCCTGTTTTAGCATCAGTAACAACAAAAACAATAATCTATGGAGTTCTGGACAAGGTTTATGTTTTGTTATTGTTGGGAAATTGCTGTCAGATGTCAACCAGAGTTATGTGACCAATTCTTTTGTTCATGTCTTTCATGTTTGGGATAATTCTCCAATTAAAGGTCTATCAATCTCTGTGGGGAGATCAGAAGGTCTCATCTATGGCACGAACTTGACTACTCTGTTTTTGCTCATATATTTCAAGACCTTCGTATTTACACATATAGATTTAAACTCCTCACCATGCCTGGCTGGTGTGTTGATCCTTTTATAATAATGCCGTGCCCCTCTGCCTCCAGTAATTGTCTTTTCTCTTAAGGCTCTACTTTCTGATTTTAGTATTGATAGCCCTGTTTTATTTTCATGTCTACATGATATCTCTCCTTCCAACCCTATATGTTGCATCTATTTATATCAAATTTTAAATGAGTTTATATGAATATAATTCTCTGAGCTCATAATTTTTATTTGTGGGAGTTTTGTTATTTTAATTTACTCCATTGAACAGATTGTTATCGGTGTGTACAGTTATGTCTTCATCTGTTCTTCGTTCCATGGTGTTAGCTGTGGTTTGTCCCTGTGCAACACTACTCCATCGGTATCAATATTTTATCATCCCTGCTTAGGTATTGTTATCTTTTCAGCAAATATCATTGTCCCAACAATCGTAATATTCTATGTTGTTTTGTTCTTAAGTTATGATTTATTAAGGGTATGAGAAAAAGGACAGGCTGTGTATACCTGTGCTTCTCCACATTCATCTCTTCCTTTCTGCCTTAGATGCCAAGATTCTTTCTTACATCATTTCCCTTCTATTCAAAGAATTGTCTTTGGTCGATCTACAAGAGTGGATGTGCTTGCATCATGTTCATTCATCTGAGCATCTTTATTTTACCTTGAACTCCTGCAGTACTTTTTCATTGATTCGTGGATGACACTTCTATCCATTCAGTACTTTTGACCTTCATGGCTTCAGATGAAAAGTCCAGTGACACATGATTTGGGGTTTCTTATATGGAATACTTGCTGCTTCTATTCAACTGCTATGAAGATTATCCTCCATTGTTTTCTTCAGTCTTTCAGTGTTTAATGCTGTATTTCTGGGTACGTCTCTTGGAATGGCATTGTGAGAGTCACTTAGCTACTTAAATATGTATGTTTGTCTTTCATCATATCTGAAAACATCTTTAACTATCACTAATATGATCAAATTTATGTCTTCAAACTCAACTCCTATTTCTAATGGTCTACACAGCACCACACTAGCACAACTACATATATTTCCCTGTTTTAACAAGAGATATCTAATTATTTGCAGTGATTGTGACTGCATGCAATTGCTCCAAGTCTTATATCCAATCATCATCAACATACACCATCTATCTTCCAAACCCATCCAAACTTCAGCCATGTAATTACCTCCACTGAGCTAAATGATGACTGGCTGCTGCCTGGGCTGTTGGAGTGTCTTCCACACTTTCTCTTTGTCTACAATGTTGCCCTCTCCATTGATGTATCTACAATATTTTTTGATGCACAGAATATATCTGTTTCCTATGCCCAGAACCACCTAATGCTCAATGATCTCCCTTCTCATTTTGGAGAAATAAAAGGTCACACCTTCACTTAAAAGGACCTTTGCCCTCCATAGAACTTATTGCTACAACAACTGGTTTCACATTTTACCTCTTCTCTTCCTCACTCACCACGCCCCAGCCACATTTCTCTAGCAGGAGCAATCTGCCTTTATGCATTTCTGTTTGTGGCTCTTCTGCTGAGTAGTTCTCCAAGATATCTGTATGACTCACTTCCTGGCCTCCTTTTGACATTATTTCAGATGTTACTTAGCAATACATCTTTTCTGCAGAATGTGGGCCCATACTTGTATATAGTCTTCCCTTGCATCTTACTCTGCTATGTTTTTTTCAGTGTATAACCCCTGATGCATTGTATATTTAACCCCAGATACATTGTATATTTATCTATTACTTATAAACATTCTCAGAAGTATTACAAAGGCATGAACTCTAAGTACTTTGTCCATTTGTTGTATTGTTAGTTCCTAGAAGAGTGACAAGTATTTATATGTTACTCAAATAGTATTTGTTAAGGGAACAGTTAAGGAATGACTCAAAGAATAAATGCATGTGGCATTTAAGTATGACTAATGCATTGGTAAGGAGGGGAAATCACAGACTAGTCAGTAGGTTCCATTACTCTCTCTCACCAAAGAACTGGTAACAAAATTTTCCCATTCTTGTTTAGAGTTTAGTTGTTTATATGTAGTTTGGATCCTTCCATTTCTCATTATTTTTCACTTGTTCAGACTGATGGACATCCCCATTTCTTTTAGAACTTTTATTACTCTTCACAAAGAGTCTTGATGGATCAATTTACAGAAAGTCATAAATAATTTGTTTTCCCCACAGAGTTTCTTTCCCTTCAATACCACACATTCATTTTGGTCTATTTATAACACAGAATGCATTTATTCATTTATATGAAAAATATCGAGAATCTGTTATGTGCCCAGAAGCTCTGTGAATTTCTCTGTAGGCTGAGTGTTCTACACCCTGCTCCCTGACCATGGTATTCTCTCTGTGGAATCGATGTTTCCCCGAAACGTCATTACTCTCCACGTTCTCTATTGATGGGAGCCACTTTTAACAGGGGGAAAATCATTTCCTGTCTACAGCATATGATGAAAATAGATGGCCTACTTTCCAAAGCATTAGCAGACTGGCGCTTCCTATGAACACTGCAAAGAAACTTCTGGAAGCACCAAGTAATGCAGCTCATTGGGTTTTTCTTCTCTTTCTTATTTTTCAAATCTAAGAAGACACTAATTAAAATACCATTAGTTCTGTTTAAAATCAAGACTAAAATTATTAAGAAGACTTTAAAAAATAGGAATGATGATTTTAGACAAAATAAGGATTAAACAGTAGGAGAAGAACCTGTTTGTGTAAACACTGAGGTGGGAAAGAGCAAAAGTAAAAATCAGGTACTTCTTCACCCTGGCTCTTGGTCTTCAGTCAGCCCTGATTCGGATCACATGGATTTGTGTTCACAGATGGGGCCTTCACCTCTCCACTGCCACTGGTTTTCTGTTATTTTCAAGTCATAACATCCCCATTTGCAGTGTTGTCATACATTCTATAGCATATTCTATTCTGATAAACACTTTCAACATTGTGGCAGATTGTAAAATTAACACAAAAAATCAGCAGCCTTCATACATATCAATGACACATTGAAAGATAAATTGGGAAGGAATGACATTCACAATAGCTATAAAAAATGAAGTATCTCAGTAAAACCTTGAAAAAGAGATGAACAGACTCTACAATGAAACCATCAAAACAAGAAAGAAACTGAAGAAGATACTAGATGAAAGACTTCTCATGCATTGCAAAACTTAATATTGTTGAATGAAGCCACTTACCAAAAGCAATCCACAAATTCAGTTTTACAAATTCCATTTGTAAAGGGTAGTTTTTTAAAGACAGAAAAACAATCTTAAAATGTATATGGAAGTATAGATGACTAAGGATAGCCAAAACAATATTAAATAAAAAGACTATGACTGGAGGTATCATCACACCTATCACAGAGCCATAGTAGTAAAAAGAGCGTGGAGTCACAACGACAGATACATACAACAATAGAATAGAAGATAAAGACTTAAAATAGGAATCTGTCCAAGTGATAAAGATGTGAGAAATATGCACTGGAGAAATGTCAAGTGCTGTGGGATAATGTTCTTGTACTCTGTAAAGATTTGTCACTCATATTGTTTAAATAAAACACTGTTTGACCAGTAGCCAGACAGGAAGTATAGGTGGGAAAACCAGAATAGGAGAATTCTGGGAAGAGGAAAGGCAGAAATGCAGTCACCAGCCAGATGCAGAGGAAACAAGGTAAGAATGCCTTACTGAGAAAGGATACCAAGCCATGTGGCTAAACATAGTTAAGAATTATGGATTAATTTAAACTGTAAGAGGTAGTCAGTAATAAACCCAAGCAATAGACTAAATAGTTTATAATTAGTATAAACCCCTGTGCCATTTATTTATTTATTTATTAAACTCAACAACTGCAGGACCAAGTGGAACAGAAACTTCAGTCTACAGTCGGGATCTTCAAAAAATAAGACTGGACAATCTGCTTAGCTACATGTAGAAGAATGGAACTAGATCCTTATCTCTCATCAGGGGAGAGGGAAGGTGGGGGGGAATTGAAAGACGTAGAGGAAGGGAAACTGCAGCAAGGATATAGTATATGAAGGAAGAATAAAACAAAAAGAATTCAGATGGAACTGTGTATGTTACACTCTTGATGGGAATGTAAACTACCAAGCTCACATTGGAAAATTGTCTGGTGATTTCTCAAAAAAACCTAGATCTAGAAGCAACACATGGCCCAAATATCACTCCTAACCATGTACTCAAAGTATTCTATATCTTACTACAGTGGTATTTACACATTCATGCTCATTGCTGCTTTGTTCATAATAAATAACCAGGAAATGGATTTGAACTAGATGTCCATCAAATGATGAATGGATAATTAAAATGTGGAATTTCATTCAGTTGTAAAATTAAATTTGCAGGTAAATAGATAAAAAAATTATACTGGGTGAGGTAACCTAGACCCAGAAAGACAAATGCCATACGTTCTCTGTTCCTTCTGCCCTCAAATATTTAGTTGTGTGTTTTTAAGGTGGTGTACCTATGGGAACTATGTAACTATAAGGGGTAATTTGAGCAGGGGTGAGATACCATAATAGCTGATAGATAGAACTTGGGAAAATGAAAGTAGAGAGGGTAAATACTGAACATAGAAATCCTTAAGTAGGGAGGGGACTTGGAGAATGGGATAAGAAAGGTGGAAGGAAGAATGAACCATATGAAGGATATATAAAAAAGCCATATGTAAATTTAAAATTATGTAACCCAATTTTAAAATGTTATTTAAAAGCAAAAAGTTAGAAAAGTTGTTGGTTAGGGAGGCTTTCAACATCCAGAAAACAGCACAGAGTCCTGCAACCTCCCTCTTAGTTGCCCACCAGAACTGGATAAGAAACTAGTGCCAAAGGAACCACACACTCTGAAAAATACAAAAGCCAAGCTGGAACTGAGCTGGAAGCCACCCCTTTTCATAGCTGATATTGTGCTGGAAGGGGCTCTGTTGTAAGGATGCTGCTTGTTGGTTCCCGGATGCTCAGCTCCAAAATAATCACACAGAAACTGTATTATTTAAATCACTGCTTAGTCCACTAGCTCTAGCTTCTTATTGGCTGACTCTTACATATTAATTTATCCCATCTCCATTAATTTGTACACTACCACGAGGTTGTGACCTACCAGCAAAGTTTCAACATGCCTGCCTCCAGCAGCAGCTCCATGGCTTCTCCTGACTCCACCTCCTTTCTCCCAGCATTTAGTATAGTTTCCCCACCTAGCTCTACCCTATCACATGCCTAAGACAGTTTCTTTATTAACCAATGGTATTCACAGCATACAGAGAGGAATCCCACATCAGGGCTCTGCATGCTACTCACGGAGAAAGGCATTGTCAAATGTTACATACCAATGAAACATACAGATTTCAATACAGTCTGTCAGGAAAAGAAAATATATCTACCATGGAAAGAAGCAGTGATACAGCTATTATGGGGTAACTTATTACTCTCTAATGAGATTTGAGGCTTGCTACACAGGAGGCAATCCATGCATGGCTCTGTAAACCTGATCAAAATCTTACAGCTCTGAAAATATTAGGTCCTAATGGAAAGCTTATTCCAGCTGATGGTTAAAGGGAAATAGCATCAAACTGTCTTCTAAATATCTGTGTTTATACCTGTGGTGGTTTGAAAGAGAATGGCCCCCAATGGGAATGGAAGTATCCAGAGGTATAGCCTTGTGGAGTTGGTATGGTCTTGTTGGAGGAAGTGAGTCACTGTGGAGGTGGGCTTTGAGGTTCCATATATGCTCAAGGTACTATCCAGTGCCAGACTATTTCCTGTATCTTGAAAGATGTGCAAGATGTAGGACTCTCAACTAATTCTCCAGCACCATGTCTGCCTGCACACAACCGTGCCCCACCATGATGATAATGGACTGAACCTCTCAACTGCACGTGTTTTTCTTTGTGAACTGCTGTAGTCGTGGTGTCTATTCGCAGCAGCAGAACAATGACTAAGACAGTAACCGTAGATAAATGCTATTCCCAGTTTGAACAGAAAGGAGCCTCTCTTTGTGGTCAACAGAGGTGAATGCAGAGACTCCTGACAGGTCAAGGTTCTGAGACCATGTGATGGTTGGGCACTCAACCCTGAACAATAGATTTATACCATCTGATCTATAGCTCTAGGAATTTTTTTAAAGAAGGGACAGAAAGATTATAAAAGCTGGAAGATAGGAAGAATGGCTGTGGAAAGCGACTGCAATCTTGAATTCAGAAGCCGCAGTTACCTATGTGGACCTTGCACAACACTGGCTCTGTCAGCCACCGGTTCTGGCTAGAGAAAGGACTCACTGGGGCTGCCCTGTACCTCTTTCCGTGCCGTTTGCTACTGAAAGATTCTTGGTGACAGGAGAAAACTGCCCGCAGCTGGGTCGCCACTGTGAGTCCACCAAGCTCCAATGGACAATTCCAAACCCCAGATAACACAACGACCTTGATCAGACTCTCTAGCTCACAAAACAAAAGACACAAATGTGGGAAAGAGCTGTGTATGGGTAAGGGAGGCTGACAGAAGTGGGAGGTGAGGGTAATGAGAGCACATTTTACACAGGAGTGAAAATGTCAAAGCAGAAATTTCATCAGTAAAAATAACAAACAAAATAAACTTTCAAAAGTTAAAAATTCCATACAATTTGTTCCCATTGTTTCTAAGCTGTTTACCAGTCTTCTTTTAAAAAACTGTTTAATCAATATCACTAGTAGTGAATTTTAAAATTTTATAACTGTATTTATGTACGCTCTCAGGTAGAATTGTAAATTTTGCACCTAATTTTTTTAACATACTAACAATTACTCAAAGTTCCCTTCCTATGTTGCTTTAATGTGAACCAGACTTAATCCTTGGTTAGTTCTTACCAAAGAGTTTGGCAGGAGAAACTCTGTTTCCTCCCTTATTAATAGTAATGTAGATTCAATGTGAAAACATATGGTTAGATTTCACAGAGGGGCTTTCTCTTCATACCTTTCCCCTCGGAGCCAAAAAGGGGACTAACCCTCTGAGAAAATTTAAAAAAAAAAGAATTAAAAACATGAAATAATTGGCCCCATGATTCCCACCTTTAGATTTTCAACTAGATTCCACTCAGTATTTCTTCCATGTACTCATATACAAAAGAACTGGCAAGTTTCTGAGAGAGCCCCTTGCCACAGTGCCCCTTGTTATGGTGCCCCTTGCCACATGGCTCCTTGCCACAGTACTCCTTGCCATGATGCCCCTTGCTATGGTCAAAATCCATACCCTGCTCTGCTTCAAGACTGGTCCATAGTCTCTGCAACTTTTCTGTCTCCTCTCCCAATGCCCCCTTAACTTTCTTTGAATCTTTATAAGACAGATTTAGTCATTGAAATGCAGTTTCCAAGAAATGCTCCCCCCACCTCCCAAATAAATCAAGTTGAATTACATGTTATTATTATACATTTATTGTTCTTTATCTGTTCTATTAGATTATACTTTTCAAGAATACACCAGCAATGCCAACTTTTCTGACTCCTGTATTTCTAGTTGCCAGTCTAACACATGGTGAGGGGCTCAGTTAATTAATTCATCCATTTAACACATTTTTTAACATTCTTATAAAAATTTTAGATCTTCAACATATAGAAATTATCTCATGGAACTTAGATTCCAGTAGAAATAGGCAGAAAACAAATACACTATATGAGAAATACTCCAGTATTTGAATTCTTTGTCTTTTTATAATAATGCTTTCACTGTGGTGTCATTTATTATTTCTTAAATATCTCTGATGATTCACAGACTAGTAATCCTTACCAATTGTCCTTTCCCCATTCATTTATATATATGTGTATGTGTGTGTTTATTTATTTATTTATTTACATAAAACAAAATGTTCTGGTGGGAATGTGAATCCGGCATATAAAACTGTAAATCTAAGCTCAAACTTCTTGGATACCATCTATAGCTGTTGTGTCATCCCTGTTTTTTATCAATGAAGTCTAACTTGTACTAAAGAAGTATTTTCAGTTTCTTTTGTTTGACTCATTTGGCGCCTGGCTCACTTCTAGTTCTATACCTTAAACACTATTTTCTCAGTGACTGGCTTGTCTTTGGTGATTATTATGTCCAGATCACAGAGTCCCCCCAAAACCAATAAGGAGACCAAGGCCCATATGTAAAAGCAAAGAACCTTATTTTCATTCAAGTTTGAACTCGGGGCTCTTTGTTGTAACAATGAGGGCCAGCTTGCTTGGGTTTTTCTGTCCTGCCAGGTTCCCACAGCTGTTTAGCCCCAAATAAAATCACACAGAGTTCTCTATAAGTTATAAAGCTGATTGGCCCATTAGGTCAG
>LOJH01058670.1:2236-17149 GCA_001685095.1 Ellobius talpinus
TCCCTCAAGGTATACATTTAGAACAAACACTTGCATAAAGATAACTCTAAGTTCTATTTGGAAATCTCTCTCTCTCTCTAAGTATGTGTGTGTGTGCTTGTGTATACACATATATATAATATACATAAATCTATATATTTATATAGTAATATATACATATATATATTTAGTAGTATATTTATATAATATATAATGTATTATATATCTACATCTATATAGAAAGAGTTTGTAATAGTAGCAATAAACATAGCAACACACAACTACTGTATTTGAAAAAAAATAAGGGGCCCCCTTTCTCCCAAGCTTTAGGGATCATTGAAAGAAAGAGTGCAAGAGTTTGAAATAGTGGATTTCTTTGATGAAAATTAGTTTGAAAGACAAGAAAGTCACACAAGTAAATTCACAGCATCTTTGCCTGCAGGCACAAGACCTGTGAAAGATCAAGCCATCCCAGTTTCCACAATAATTCTGAGGGAGGGGCTCAGAATGTATCCTGCAACAAACAAAATATGCATATTTATTGTATATTTTAGCTCCCAGTGGGCACAGTCACAAGTTGCCACATGGAGGTTTTCACTAATCATGGGAATAAAGCTATTAATTGAAGCTTAAAGATGACATTTGGGTTAAATAACTGGCTAAATCTATCCAAAATCAAAAACAGAGTTAACATTTGTAGTGAGCAGAGAAGTCTTAATTAAACGGGTAAGGATCAATGTTTTGAGTGAATGTACATTATTGACAAGGACCAATGGCTCAGATATATGAGAATTGGCAGTCTTCCTATGCCTTATGTGTGGATACTGGCAATGTGTACAAAACCTATTAACTGCAGCTCCTGCCTCTTGGAAGCTTACAGCCTGATGCTGCTTGCCTACAGCTACCTCCTTCTAAGATATGGTAACTCCTCCTCTGCTGCATGTGATAAAGATGTTAAGCTTCTAGGTTGTGGCATGTTGGTGCCAATGCACTCCCTGGGTCCAGCTTTTCTTTATACGTGTCTGTTCCTTCTTCATGTCCATCACAACCTAGTCAGGTTTCTGGAACCATATAGTCCATGTGATAGTACTTTGTAAGAATATGTGTAGCATATAATCTATTGTCTCACTTGGAAAATGACTTAGCTTTCCACTATCCAAATTTGCTATTCCCCAGGCCAATTTTTCAGACACCTCCAATATCAGATGCAGGATTCATCACTCTCTGTGGCTAGACAGATGAGTGAGAAAGCAAAGCCTGCTTTGTCTTGATACTGACAGGACAGTTTCCAGTAAAGCTATGTCTTGAAAGAATTTTTTCAAAATAATGCTTTCCCAACAACATTTTTTAAATGATTGAATGTGCTGAGGAATGCAAGCACAAAGTGAAGACTTTTTCCATAACCTCTGGCCTTTCAGCCTTTCTCCAGAGCAGCAGTGCATGGACTTGGAAGAAATACATTACAGCTACTCCTCACTTGACTGTCCAACGCAAGCGGAGGGTTTTCTGTATAACTACAGAGGCCTGAAGACCTTGACAGTAGACATATACAAGTCGGTACAAGACGATCCTTCTTGCAAACCAACTGAATATATTTTGATTTTCATAGGTGTCTTTTTACACTTATTTCCCAATACTTCTCATGCAGTCCAATATTTTTTCAGAAATAAATTTCATGCCATACACATATTTAAGTGTAATATGAGAAAAATCAATGCTATAATTGCTACATCTCTCCCGAACATTTACAGGGAGTGTAAATGAGGTTGATTCTGATAACAACCTTGTACCTGTGAGATAGGGCACCTGCATTAATGTTTGGTTTGCACACCATTAGCTAACTGATCAGATAATACACATTTGTTTTTAAGCTGGAGTGCTCATGGTCACAAATTTTATGCTGGTAGTGGTGTTTATTTTTGGATTACTAACATAAAGTAGCAAGGAAATATGTGACTTTATCAGCTGTAGACTTTTAACTCTGGCAAAACAGAAAAAAACCAAAATGTTTCTTTCTAAACAGAGAGACAAAATAATATGTGTATTGATTAATAAGTCTAATTACCAAAATGAAAAATAGAAATTTATGTGCTTATCTATTTAATTATTTAAAAGCTGTCCTGTAATGAAGTATTGGCCCAAGCCAAAACATCCATGATAATCATTATATTTTTAAATAAAGACAGATGTCAAACACACAAAAGGTTGTCATACATCTGTTTTACTGTTATTGATATATTTTTTTCCTTCTCCATCCTTGGATTATCATCCACATATGATAGCTGTATCCCATCTGACTGTGTCAGTTGTAACTAAGCCAAGTTATATTTATTTATCTCCTAGTGTGCCATTATAATTGAAACTCTATAGCTTAATTATGTCAACGGAATTCCAGTTCATCCGCTGAGGAGGAGAGTGAAGCATTAATTGCCTTCTAAAGTTTCCGAACACAAAGACATAGCCTGCCTGCATGGTTATTATGTTTTTAGTAAGATAGTCTGTGTTAGAGCTGTTCTGAGCTACAAGTTACTGCCCCAGAATGATGGCCTGAAACACCAACGTAAAGATGAAATTCTTAATTAAAAGATAATGTGAAAAAGTTTAAAGCGGGGAAGAGTAAAATGTTGTGGAATTATTTACTCAGTAATTAAAGCAGTTGATGCAATTTGTTTTCATAATGACAACTTGATGATTTCATGTAATTATTTTCATGATTATGTTGAGTATTTATATTTGTATTTTAAATATTAAATTAAGCATCCGACACTCATTACTATATTATTTTGATAATATTGCACTTTATTTCCTGCTTACTCCTCAGTGCAATATCCTTTTCTGACTGAGCACAGTCTTTTAAAAATGTAAAATGTGAAAAAAAATACTGTAAATTTACATCTAGAGTACTTTTACAAGTAGACTTTAAGTTGGGTGTTTATTTCCTAAAACTATATGAAAGAATATTTTGAATACTGAATATATTGAAACAAAGTTATTATTTTACACTGTGTAAATTCAAGTTTATATTTCAATTCAGAAATAGAATTTTCCTCCACAGCCAGGCGGCGGCATTGCACGCCTTTAATCACAACACTTGGGAGGGAGAGGCAGGCTGATATCTGTGAGTTCTAGGTCAGCCACGTCTACAAGAGCTAGTTTCAGGACAAACAACTTAGCTACAGAGATACCCTGTCTCAGAAATAAATAAGATTTCATCCATAAAATGAAGCTATGCTACATTACAAAATAAGTGGAAGAATAGTTGACAGCTAGTTTTACTATGAACTTGACCATATTTGCTATGTTTTTAGCAGACCTTGTCTCTCAGCTTTATTATTGATGTTATTTAGGACTTCAGACCTTTTTTCAATTTTTCATGGTATTGCATTTATTAAGGGGATATAAGTGTCTTGTTATTATTAGTACTGAGAAGTTTGCTGCTGCTCAAGACACTGGCTTTTATTTGTCATAACATCCTCATGAAATGTCAAAGAAATTTGGTTCAAGTCACTGAAGGCGTAAGTCATAAACACTCCCACACCAGTTGGGATCCAAAGGGGTNCTGGTATCTCAGCAGCTATTGGCCGAAGGAGCGGAAGGAGCTCCCGCAACAAGTCACAACTCCACATGTATGAAGTGTCTTCATAATGACAGTTCCTATGACCTCCACATCTTAGGTTCCAAAGGTTTGAAAGCAGCGATAAAAATACAGATCTCACCATGGAGAAGGACATTAGTCAGAGGATGCTTTTAATATTGTCACAATATTGTAATGACTCTTTTTTTTAAAAAAAAAAAAGTCTTCTCTCATACAATACATCCCAACCACAGGAGTAAGGGGAAAATGCAATGACTCTTTTTTAAAGATTAAGCATCTTCTGTTTTAGATTTCAGGAAGTTTCCCAAGGGGACAGAGGAAAGCTGGTCTTTTTTTTTCTGCCTCAATATAAACCAGTAAATTCCCACACCAGGCAGCAGAAACATGATGCCAGTTTTAGTTTTACTTATTACGCACCTTTTCAAGTGAAGGATCCAACATAAAGCTTAGGGAGGTTAAGTGGTAAACAGAATAACTGTAGAAAATTATACTCGGTGGGATAAGTGTGGAGAAAAATAAATTACTCACAAAAAATCATATGCATGGTGCAAATTAACAATGCCTTGTTCCTTAGGGACAGGCATTCCACAGTGTGGCAGTGCTGCCATTAAATAATCAAACATCATTTCTTAAAGTACTGCTGACTGAAAAATTTAGAGTAAAGTTATTTCAATTATTTAGCCACTTAAAGAGAGACATGGGGGATTAAAGGAATGCTCTCAAAAGGATCAGCAAAGGTTATGAACACACAGAATAGTCCTCAGCAAGAAAAATGAAGGATAGAAGAAAGTAGCCAGTTGCAGGGAAATGCACCCTGGAAAAAAAGTAACAAGATGCTTTCCCCACCCATTATCACCTAAAAGAAATAACAAGATGTGTTCCCCACCCATTGTCAGTCACCTAAGGTCCCCTTTCCTGTTCCAGACTGGGGAGAATTACATTCCCCGCAGATGGCTAAAAGAAGGATTGTTCTGTCCTCCTCTCTGTCTCCATCTCATCTCTTTGTCTCTCTTCTTTCCTTCTCATGCAATCAAAAATTAATAAGACCAAAATTTCCAGAATGCCATTCTGAGAATTTCATAATAATGTAGACTCAAAAACAGCATTTAGTCAAAGTGAATGCTTTCAAAGTCCAGAATCAATCAGTACCCATGGAATTTAATTCCCCATATCTATAAAATATCAATGAGAATATGATGGTTGTCGCCAGTGAAGGCAATTCTTCATTGATATGCTAGACGCTTTTAGGCCCCAGCTCCGAACATTAACTCTTTGGCTGTTTGTTGTAATCTGGCTAAATCTAGAGCAGGCTCAATTGCAGTCCTAGAGAGCAGGCAGTAATCTTTATTCAGGCCCTGCTGACTGTCATCCCTCACTGCCTCCCACTTATCTGAGCTCTGATCATCCCCAAATCCTACACTGAGAGAAGCATAATGGAAGGGAAAATCAGAAAGCTCCATGCCGGATGAAGAAGTTGCAGGGCACAGAGGTATTCAAAAAGGAAGAGGTCATTGGTGGAAACTTGGTAGGCAGCAGAGAATGTCACACTCCACAGCTTTGTACTAGACTCAGTACTTGCACAGCCTTCTTCAGGCCAGTAGTACAGTACTGGAGACAGCTGCATAGCGCTGGGTCCAGCTGAATAGCATTGGGATCAACTGCACAGTCCTCGGACCAGCTCCATAGTATTGAAACCAGCTGCATAGTTTTGGGACCAGTTGCATAGCCCTGGGAGCAGCTGCACATCTCTGGGAGCAGCTGCACAACACTTGGACGAGCTGCACAGAACAGGGGTCATGGTCATAGGAGTCCATTCAGATTTGGTTGTTTAGGTAAGAAATAAATTAAGGAAGGAACTAAGATAAAATATGCAAAACTCAATTTCCCATTTATATAAGACTAAATACCCCTTGATGGTTTTCACAAAATCTTCTGCTGCTGGTGTTAATGGAGCCTCACATTCCAATCAATGTTTCAATATTCCATCGAAATATGGAGAATGATCAAAAACATCCTTGGTATTTATTTTTATATAAGTTTATATGTTATAGGTAAATTTTAATGTTTCTATTTCATAATGATTACCATCAAAAGTTGTTATCATGTGTGGCTCAGGATTGTCCTAACAAATTTAGGAAGCCTTGTAAATGAGACACAGCTTAACATTAATCCAAACCTGGGAAGCACCCCACAGCAAACTTGACACGGTCTTCTTATTTTACAAATATTTCCAGAAAACTGAGGCCTACATTGGGGATGAATAATTTAGAATGAATAATTGAGGCACAGTACTGATAATTGCTTATTCTGAATAAAACTCCTATTTTCAGTAGTAATAGTAAAGAGTAGGACAGCACATAGGCTCTGCCTCCAGGAACTGACAATTTGATGCACTTTACATGAATTTTCTAGGAAAGACATAAATAAAAGACTTTCATCCAAGATCAAGTAAAGATTCTACCCAAGTTCAGCTTGGGTGACATACAGGAGCATGGATAGCTTACAGACCCAATCTTCTTCCTCTAACAAAGTATCCATAAGACACTCAGGGTGTGTGTGGAAGGAAGGTCCCCTGCAGAGCACACAATTACCTCCTAGGCCATTAACCACTTGAGTTTCATGAGATTTTTGACTCACCTCCTCCCTTTATGGTCTCATGCAGTTCGCCCACCATGGTTCTGATTCATGATGACAAAGGACTTGCCCAATATGAAGGAAAGAGCTACACTCTAGAAAGCATACAAAATACAGTAAAGGGACTAGAATATTCTCAAAGTATCATGAACCATGTCATTTTGTTGTTGCAAAGCTCTTTTTTTATTATTAAGTTCTGTTGTGATTCTCTTGAAATCCTTACTGATTTTTTAGTAAGAGAATTCTCACTTTCATTTTGTAGTAAGCTCTGGCAAATTTCATGTTTGGGTATGAGCACTCAGGTAAACACTGCAGCATATCCCAAGCAGGCCTTCTTTGTACAAAGCACTGAAGATGAAAATGTTAACTTGTCTCCCAAGTGAAAGTCAGAGAAAGCTGCTACCAATAAATTACGACAATAGCACACTTAAATGCTTAACAGGAATTAGTTCAGCCGGAGAGTTTAAAAGTGGAGTTTACCTTCCAACAGCCCTGGGAGGCTGGGGAAGACATGAAGGCTCCCAGGGCCTGCTGTGGGAGGTTGGTGGGAACCAAAAGGATTCTGGGGGCTGCCCTGGGAGGCTAGAGGGGAGCTGTTTTTTGTTTGTTTGTTTGTTTGTTTTTTGCAAAGAACTTACCTCCTTTTGCAGCTTTTCTATTTGTTATGCAACACCTTCAAGCTGGATTTCTGCCCAAATCTCCTTAGAATTTTCTTTTAATAAATAAATAAAAAAGAAGATAAAAAAGTGGAGTTTAAACAGTCCTCTTGGTAAACAAAAGCATGGAGAAGGCCCATTAGCAGACTTGAGCTTCAGAATAAAGCAGAAGAAAAACCAAGAGAGGAAGAAGGGCTCAAGTTGAAGAGAACTGTGCACATTGCCTGGTAGATACCCATTTTATCTTGAGAGTGTAACAGTCATTGAATGACTTTAAGTAGAAGAACAGATTTGTCAAAGGCCTATTTTTGGAAGATTGCTTTCTGTTGTTACTTAGAAAAGTCAATGAAGGGAGTAGTTAGTTTTTCCAATAATCTAAGCAAGCAGAGATGAACTGAACCAGAGATGTCAGGAAAGACAGAAATCACATGGTGCACAAGTGGACAGGGATCTTGATGGAAGTGGTGAGAGACTGTAGAGATATTTTCAGTTACTTAAAGGAATGTAATCTTGTTTGTTGAGTTTCATCTATAAGAGAGGGAACATGATTATGCAGAGATCATGATTTCTATGTTAGAAATGTTCAATTCAAGATGTACTGATTCACCAAAAAGTCAAAAAGACCAGGGATATTGGAATAAAATGGATCATTTCATTGATAATGGAACTTGAGAAGGATTTAGAAGACAGAGAAGTGGTAATGTTTGTCCAGGTTGCCTGAAACAAACAAACAAACCAAGTGAAATTGGGGGAAAATCTAATGCATACATGTTACAAGAAGCACAGTAGTCAAGACTGTCATATTTTTTGGGAAGTCAGGACAAATGCACTGTGGTGCAATATGAATCAGTACCATATACTACAGAGGTTAGTTAGCTGAACCTGAACTTGTTCTGACATTCTTAAAAGTCATTTCAGTTCCAAATAAATCCTATTTTATTTTTCTATGGTTACCTTGAAGAATCTGGCGATGCCTTCTTTGTTCTCTCTGTCTCTCCTTCTCTCTCTCTCTCTCTCTCTCTCTGTGTGTGTGTGTGTGTGTGTGCTCACAAGCACGCACACATGCGTGCACACATACAAGCATTGGTTGGTCAATTGTTAAGTCAATTTTAATTTGTTTATAACTTGATTAAGTAGGAATCCAATTTCTGTTTAGTAACTAGTATAGTTCAATGTGAAATCACTATAGGAAAGTACCATAAATTTAGGGACTAAAGTTGTGGGAAAACTAGAAAATATTTGAATATTTTTTGCTTTATATTTCCTCTCTCAATATACCTGCTTCATATATTTAAGTTGCCATCTAAAATGAGTATGAGAAGACAAGTTTAATGATGTTGGTTATCCATTAAGTCAAGAGACTAGTAGCAAAGTACTTCAGCAATCAATGCTTCATCACTGATCCTTGAAATTCCCGATATTTCTATCAGAAGTCAATTCTTCTTGAATATATGTGAACATTAAAATAAAAAATAAATTGTTGGATTTCCTAAGAAAGACACACCACTGTCTGTTTTCTTGCTCTGTATATGCCATCTCCTGGTCCTGATGTTGTAACTCATAGAAAACTTCACTCTAGTACCCATAAGGCTCTTAGGGGAGGAAGAAGGGAGGAGCACTTTATTTCAGTTTATTTAGGGGCCAAATGAATACAAACACGCATGTCATGGAAAAAACAGAAAAGATTTAATGTCTTATTTACGATCTAAAACTTGTCTCTAAAATTCAAGATCTTATTTCATTTTGTTTTGTGTTGAAGCAGAATCTCATGATTTGTCTACTCTTGAGTTTGCCATGATCCCTTTGATTCTGACTCCTATTTTTGGGGTAGAGGCATGTGCAACCTCTCCTGGCAGAATTATGTATTTTATGTAATAATTTGCCACCAACACTATACCATAGTTTGCTGTTGAAGGTACTTTCATGTTTAGAATAAAACTGATCACTATACATCTATTGGGAAGAGCAAAAAGCCATACATGTTGATACCTACCCCACACATATCTCTCTAGTATTAACACTAACTATATCACCCATACCTCATTCATCTAGCTTTGGATCTCTATCTACAGTTGAATTCATATTTTCCTGCTCCTCATCCATAGAATCCATGTTGGAAAATTGAAATATAAATTATCTTTAAAAATAGAAAGTATTTTAGGATACATTTATTTATATCATTAACTATGCACGTTTATATTTAAAAATAAATACCGGTGTCATGCATATGTAATATATGTAAATTTTAAATTAATGTGCCTATATATTAACAGGACCGGTCTTTTTATCTGAATCTGCCATGTCTTCCTTTAAAACACAATTAAGTTGAGCATATGGGGCACTTGTAACACAGCATGGACTGGGGAACTTCAAAGGGACATAATTAATTGGAATAGCAAGGAACAGCATGACTGTATAAGCAGAGCAAAATTCAAGTTAATCATTTTAACCTAATTTATGTGTTCTAAATATTTGAGAGTTAAAGATGACTAAAAGACAGCTGGAATTCAGACGTTTGCCTTCCAGCTATGTATTGAATATCATTGACTATACAATTTTTATAAAACGACAACTCAAATATATAAAGTAAAGAAGACTATGCCTAAAGATCAAGGCAGGGAATCTGTTTTCCTGTTGGGTTACATTATCAGGATTCATTTAATTTCAGAATGTTAGGTCAGTTGTTACTATTGCATGTCACCTGGGCAACCATAAGATCAATTTCTTTATGTTTTCCTAGAACTTCGTTTATGTGTTTTTGAATTTTATATCTCTCCATTGCCTAAAGTCCTTTAAAAGCATTTAATAATGCATATAAGTATATCTGTTTAATTTTGCTGGGTCTGGAGAGATATCATAGTGGTTAAGTGCTTCTCTGGCGAGATATGAAAACCTGTGTTCAGTCTCTAGAACCCATGGAACAAAAATCCACGCTTTGTGTATATGCTTGTGAGTCCAGAGCTGGGGCAGGAGTGTGGATATAAATAAATTTCCTGAACTCCCTGACCTGAACTCACTGAACTGGAATCCCAATAAGATACTTTGTCCTAAAAACCAAGGTGTATGGTCCCTGAAAAGCAATGCCTAAGGTGAACCCATGTCCTCCGCAAACACACAAATATGCGCACAAATACAGAAAGAAAATAGTTGATCAAGTTTAAGGACACGATTGCATTCTACTTCTTATCTGATTCCATTCTCTTCCTATTCTAGCCAATCATCATCAGTATTGGACAAAGAATTATATACTTAACTTAAAGAATTATATGGAGCCATTATGAAGGTATCACATTGAATCTACGCATTCATTTTCTTCCTTCACTATAACTTTTATTCCTATGACTTTCACTTCCAGGTTCTATCTATGAACTTGAAAGGAGTATCTGGCAACAGGAGCTAGACTTCAAAGTATAAAACAATGTTGTCAAAAAAATTGTTAACCCTCTACACAGCCTGCCTGGTTGAGGACTTTCTTTATTGTTCAGTTAAGAATGGGAATGGCTATGATTCTTCAACCCCACTATTTAGCGAATAAAAGAAGGTTAGAAAATTTGAAACTAGGAGTTGAGATATTATTTAACTAAAACCCCTACTTTTACAGACCAGCAAATCTATAACTCAGAAATATGTTTGAGAAAATATCGAGAAGAATTTTATCTTAGTGACTCAATCACCACAGTTCCCCACAATATCTTATATTCTCAGTCAAGTAAGGAGAAAATAAACTTTGTCTACTCTATGCTCTATTAGAAGATATCTTTATAGGTTTTGGCCTTCGAGAAAGGTCACATATGTCATAAAATTTATTTGCTGACATATTTGAATATTGCAATAATAAAATAGAAAATAAAGTTATTAAATTAAGGATATTACTGAATAATGAATTCTCAAAAAGCATATATTTTTTCCTAGCAAAACTGGAAATAATGTAGTTTAGGTCATGATTTTTACAAGTTAAGTTATCAAAACTTGTGTTTTTCAGTCATAGCTAGCGTTTGAAAAATATATGTGGGCCATAAATGTATCTTTTGAGAAATATATACTCAAGTTTGAGGCTCATTTTAAAAATTAATACTTTTTTTAAAGTTATATGTAAATGTGTGTCTATATATGTGTAGGTGCATGCAAGTGGTTACAGAAGTCAGAACAGAATGTCAGATCCCTTGGATTTAGAGATTGTGAACCACCATCAGAAGTGGGTGCTGAGAACAGCATTCAATCGTATTCACTCACAATTATTGAATCATCTCTCCAGTCATATAACCCACTCTTTAATTTAAAATGTTTAGGGAAGATTGTTATTGAGTTATATGTATTCCTTACAAATTCTGTATCATTCCATTAAAATTGCATACCTTTTAGAAAACCTACAAGAACTTGGAGAAGTCACAGTAGGTTAAACTCCTGTCCAAATCTGTAAACTCCACTCATCTAAAGACTCTCAGACATGATTTCACAGAGCTTGAGAGAAGAGAGATTGTCACCAGACCCTGGAAGAAGTAGGCCTGTCTCTCATAAGTATCATGTGTGCAAGAAAAGTTGTGATACTATATGGCCTAGAAAGGGGAGAGAAACAGCAACAAGGTATTTGTGTATCTCAAATGTAGAGTTTTAAATTATTTACTATAAATGAATTTTAGGGTCACAGGTATGCCACTTGCCCTGATTTTATCTTTGTATAAGTATATATAGTACAATAGAGTGTGAAAAAAATATATATGTAAATCAAAACTGCTTAAGTCAATAAGCTTTGATAAGCTTCACTACAATAAATTGATTATGACCTTTAAAACATGATCAAAAAGCTCAAAATTGTTTTAAACTGTGATGGTTTTGAAGTTATGAAAGTTATCCTTTTTTTCTAGAAGCTGGACTTGGGGTAATATGCAATGTGTCATTTTCTTACATTCAGGTTGAACATTTGTCTTTGAATAAATATACACATTAAGTAAAACATCATGCCAGTCTTCCAAGATAAGTAGATTACCAGTTTAGATAGAAAGCCAATATTTATTGGTTACTGGGATCGGTCTTTCTCTGTGGACAACTGAGAAAACTGATGAAGACACGGGAAGTCCAGCAAAATTCATGGCACTGTGACGAGGGAGCCTTCTTGGTGCTGTAACCAAGGAGTCTTCATTGTCCCTACTGACCCCTCAGGCACCGTCTTTGTGACTGTTGCCTCAGAGTTGTGTTGTAGTGCTCAGGCTGCAGACCTTTCTTTCTCAGTCCTGTTTGTGGATGCACCACAGGCCTCCTGCATGTCATAAAGTCCTAACATGTAGACATTTCCCCTGACTTTGCTCCCTCATGCCCCCACCCACCACATGGTAAAACAGAAGTGAAATCCAAAGGACTATAATCATGCAGCCCACTTCTTTCCCTGCTTTCTTGAAATTTGTGCTCCTCTTTATTCCCTTCATGGTGGACTTTATATATGTTTCAGAATAAATCAATTCCACTATTATCACAGAGACTCTGGAACTTCTTTCATAACATCATACACTCTTAAAATACCCCTGATTTTTATCTGTCTTTTATCACCAAGATTCTTTGAAGCATTTCTTATAAATTTTGTCTCCACCTGGGCCTGAACTAGAGCTCGTAAAGTGTAAAATATTATGAATGATTCCAAGCAAACAAAAAGACATAGAGAATTCTATGACTTGTAGCCATGTCACAACCAATTCCTAGATATCATCAATTTGAAACTTTGTCATAGACTCCTTAAAAGAAATATTATGAAAATGGTTATATTATTTTATTTTTATATTTTTATTTAAAATTTTGGAATATGCTTATATATTATATAATTTAAGAGAAATATGTAACAATGATTACATAACAGTTATAACAATGGTTAAACTCATTCTAAAGCTTAATTATTATCCTGGAACAGGAATGAATTATTCCCATTATAAATTTATATATCATATTTTATACAGATATAAATATGTTACTCATAAACTTTTGTATCTACATGCATTATATAGTATATTTTATACATTATATGAATACAGGCAGATAGTTTACTTATGTTACATTTGCTTAATATTTATGAATAAGAATTTATCAAAGTATATTTAGCCATTCTCATATTCATTGACATTCAATTAGTCCAGCTTCTTTGTCTTATCGTTTATCGAGCTCTGTAGATGATTGTACACTCAGGTTTGTTAGGTCTCTTACAACTGACTCTCAACAAGGCTGAGTGTCTTACATTGTCACTCAAGGCACATGGCTTCTTCACCTCTCATCAGACATTAACAATACTTATTTTAACCAAATTCTCAGATCATTGTTTCTTTAAGGTCTATAAAATGTTTCCTATATTTGTTATTTCCCTCTAGATAAGCATTTTATGCAAATTCAGTGACTTAAAATAGTGATCTGTCTATAACAAGGATAGGTCTTGACTAGATGTGTACGTATCTTGCCTCAGGTTGCCTCAGGGGTATCACATAGAGTGCTCATGAATCCATACATAGGTACGACAAATCCAATGGGCATGATCTGTGATAAAGCCTACAAATGTGGAGATAACAAGGTTTGATTATCAACTGCTGCCAGTACTTAGGACCTTAGATACTCATTGGTGGTTGAAAAAGGATTCTATTCTGTTCATAATATGCATTACTCCCCCGGAAGCCTATTGATTCTATAGTTGAACACTGAAGAATATGAAAAAAAGGGAAGTCAGGATTTTGGGGTAACCTTATCTCAGAAAGACAGTTTCTTTCTGTTAAAATATCTTATTAGTAGCAAGTCAGCAGGTGCATGTTGCATACAAGGGAGAACATCACACAAATGCAGGACCAGAGGGCAAATGTTCTTGGGGCCAATTTTTGAGCTCTGTACTGTACCATTTTGCTGTACTATAATATCACGGTGTACTGATTCTCAGTTGAAAACCTTTTTATAACTTTTTGGTATAGAGTTCACTGTTTAGTTGATTATCTTTAGTATTTTTTCCAAGTCATTTGTTTGGTTACTCCTTATGTACAGCATATAAGTATAAAATAGAAAAGAATGCATAAGTGGTAATTAGTATAATATTAGTACATTGTGAGATTTGAAATGGAATCTACATGGTACAATTTTGTGTTGGTTTGCTTGTTTGTTTTTTGTAAGATGAGGAGAAGCCTGCCTGTGAGGGATATTTTATATATTATATATATTGAGTTATATATATATATATTGAGTTACTGATATACTGAGTGTATATATACTGAGATACTCAGAAGAGAAAAAGTGCCCACCATAGTTTTATTTCAAGAGTTAAGGCATAGCTTAGATTGGGGGTATTTGGATGAAAATGCTATAATCCTAAATTTTGCAAATTTTGTATAGCAGAAATGAGAAAATTAGAAAGACTATTGGTACATATTTATTTATGTATTATAAATATTGATTTTGGACTTGTTCTTATGAGCTGTATCTCCTTCACTATTAAAACAATTATAATTTGATGTAATTTTTATTACTTTATCATCACCATTATAGAAACAAGTCTCTTGAGAAAACTGGGTGTAAGGAAGCAGGAACGGAGGGATGGGATCTTGAGGCAACAGGGTGGGCAGCCTGGATGAAGGGGTTGGGTTGTAGGCAATAGAGGGTGATAGTAACAATAGAGATAACCTGTTATTTTAGGCCATTTAGGGATTAGGGGAAAACCTGGCCCCAGGGAAACCCCTAGGAATCCTCAAGGATAACCCAAACAAGATTCCTACCAATAGTGGAAAGAGTATCTAAACTGGTTATTCACTGTAAGCAGATTGATGACTACCATAATTATCCTCAGAGATACTCTATCTAGTAACTGATGGAAGCAGATGCAGAGACAGACAGCCAAACACTGGGCTGAGCTCTGGGAGGCTTGCTGAAAAAAAGGAACAGGGATTGTACAAGCCAGATCATGAGGTCTAACATGAGGGCCTGCTCGTTGGGGTTTTCTGTCCTGCCTGGTTCTCACAGCTGGCAAGTCCCAAAGAAAATCACACAGAGAGTCTGCATTACTTATGAACTGATTGGCCCATTAGCTCAGTCTTC
>LOJH01058671.1:0-11375 GCA_001685095.1 Ellobius talpinus
ACTTGGGGTTTTTTTTATCTAATTAAAAAAAATAAGAAAAGAAAAGAATTACACCCAACCTGAAAATTTAGATCTCCTCTGCTGCACTCTCCATGGAGATATATACAAACGTGCCAAGAATGTTTCTTTGTGGAGAAAGTTGCTCACCAACCTCAGGAAGGGGCGGTTAGATTGCTTTCACCAATCAGAAGGCAGTTGGAGCAGTATGATACTGGAAAGATGCTCTGTAGGGTGGCGGCTAATCCTATAGTAGAATGGTCCCCAGATACCAGCCTGACCCGCAATTCTGTCCATCTCCTTTCTCGTCTTAATCTGTGGCTCCCTTCTACATGGAAGCAGTCCTCGGCAGTAAGTCTCCTCCTGGCAGAGTAGAGTTACATCCCAGAAGATGTGCATCTGTAATCAAACCTAGGGATAGATTCTGCTACTCTCTCGCATGGTGTTCTCTATCTCTTATTTTACTATACTTTGGTAAATGACTTTAATAGTCTGGTGGGCTTGTGGCTAATCTGTCCTTGGAGCTTTGCTCTTCCTTCCTGCTGTTAGAAACCTTGCTTTTCATAGCTTGAAGAAGTGAAGTCAATATCAAACCATGCCAGAACCACTCCATGAATCCTTTCCCCACTGTGGGGAATCACTTACCACCTTCACGTTTAAACCTCCTGTGTATCCTTCATTATTTCCCCCATGACCTTCTGTGAGGGTCATCCTGTGTGTCACACTAGGGCTTCATTCATCGGAGGCAACAGCTCAGCCCCATTCCCAGGCCCTAGGGTGGTCCTTTGATGCTTCAAATCTGTAACAGCAACTGACACAAAATGGCTTCTTAACTTTCCATAAGCTACAAATGAATCAATACAGTGTCCAGAAAATCATATTTTTCACTGTATGGGTTCTCTTAGGTGAATGCATGAGTGAAAGAATGAATGAATGAATGAATGAATGAATGAATGAATGAATGAACAAAGCTGCTTGATGTTTCCATTTGGGATTGAAACACAGAGCTGGGAGCATTTCTAAGGAAAGTCTGGTGGGCAGTGTGTCCTAAAAATATATTTAAGAGAGTAGTTCTTTTGATGCTTAAAAGAAAAAAGAAAATTATCTGTAGACTTGAAAAGTGTCTCCTCTGCATAATAATCACATTAACATTGAAAGGGACGCTGAGCACATTTGTTGAAAAATGACAACCGTTTCATAGAAATTGCTTTGGGCCAGTTTGGGGATGAAACGTGCCCCTTTTCTATGAATGCTTTCATGTGCTGTCCACAGGGGCAGGGAAGAGACAAAACGTAACATGGATTCCACTTAGAAGTCTCACTCTATCCTTTGAAAGCCCAACTTCTGCCGCTGGAAGTCTTTCAGACCGGAGATCCGCCACACAAGGAGCTCCTCGCTGCCCAATCTCCTGCAGCTGGCTGAGAAAGGTTAAACATGATGGGGCATGCCTATGACCCTAGTACTGGAAGGTGGGTACAGAAGGATCAGGGAGTTCAAGGTCCATTGCTGCTATGTGAGGAGTATGGGACTAGCCTGGGCTACATTAGACCTTGCATCAAAAACCAAAACACAAGGCAAGGCAAGATGAAGTAAGAATCTTGTGAAACCTGGGGAAGTCACAGGGAATGAGAGAAGTCATAGTCAATAGAGACGGGAGCCCAGGAGCGTGCTGGCTTCAGGAAGGCATGGGAAAGGAGGAAGAAGAATTTCTGTGGTAAAGGGAACTGTACACACATGCCGTGGTGTGTTCCCAGGACATCTCAGCCTCTCCCCAGCCCTTGTACTCTGACTATTGTCTTCAGGATGAATGTATTTTCACTGTGCATGACCTGGCAACCTGCCTTAATTTTGCAGTTCTTACCCTAACCTATGCATTGAGCCCCCAGTCAACTTCTGGCTCATTGTCCTTTGCGCTCAGAACATGGGGATTGAGCTAGCCTCTCCAGCGTTTGCTTCTCTTGAGCTGTGAGCTTCTTTCCCGAACTACGAATGCAACTAAAGTTCCATGACATAGGCAGGGAATTTATATTATACCTTTATCTCAACTCCTTATCGTTTGCTTTCTGTCAAAAATAAAAGGATCTTCAGACCCAAACAGCTAAGAGCCTATGCTGATAAGAGAGAAACAGGCAAAGTTGGCATAACAGCATAAGAGAGAAAATATGAGCCACACAAAGCCATACTTTAATTTGTTTATTATACCCAACTTTCCTTCCAAACAGCACTAAGGTCATTCAGATATAAAAATACATCAAGCTTAGATAAACAGGCAAAGTAAAAACAGGTGAGAAAGCTGGGGAAAGCGATCAATTCAAATGATTTACAAAAGACGCCTCCTTCTAAGGCTGCTGCCACTGTCAGAGGTCAAACATGCACCTGGCCTTCGGCTTATCTTACTGGATGTGCAGTTTTTTATTCTGTTTTTTTTTCTTCAGACAAGTCTGTGCATGTCATTAAAAATTTCCCATTTTGCTACATTGCCTTCCTAATAAAATTAAAAGACCTACCCAGTTCCTGAAACACAAAATCCTTCCCTTCTCCTCTGCCTTCATTTGCTTTTTCTTAGTTGTCCATGGGGTCATATCAAAGATACTGTTAGATTGGAATGACCTTACACTAGGGGTACCAAGGTAATGTCTACTTCACATCTGATCGAAGAGCCATTGGCAAGACTACAAACCTCAACAGGAGGATGATCTATAATCGCTCCCCTCCCCTTCCCTCCTATTACCATGGAAAGCCTGTAATTAAATAGAGGAAAGGAACTATCTTAGCCCGGCTTCCGAGTTTCTATTTTTTGTGCTTCCTGAGTTTTGGATGCCATTGGTGTGTTTGGTTTATACATCGGTGAGAACGTTTACCTATGAAGAAATAAAAAGAGTGGAAAAAAAAGGAGTCGAGACTACAGAAGAAACAAAACAAAAGCGTAAATGGGGTAGGGGAATGGTTGACCAAACCATGGAGGAGATGGCTTAGCAGTGAAGAACACGGACTGCTGAAACCGGGTTCCGTTTCTGGCACACGCATGATGAGGGCTCACACAGTCTGCAACTCCAGTTCCGGTGGATCTAGCGCCCTCTTCTATCCTCTGCAGGTACTGCCCTGAATGCGCATGGTACATAATCACACACACAAGCCAACATTCATACACACGAAATATAAAATAAACCTTTTTTTAAAAAAATCACATCATATTCATGTATGAAATGCTCTAACAATGATTATGTTTAAAAAGGAAAGCAGAAAGATGTTCGAAATATCTGACCTGAGGACATACAGCCAGATGTGCGGAGGTACTGACCATGAGGAGCATGGGGTTCTTACAGGTTCTTACAGGTGGCTCTGGAGACCCTCCTTCCAGATTTCTATGCACTCATATTTACTTAGCATTCTTCCGTGGTTAGACATTTTGGTGAGATTCAACTCTCTGCTCCTAACAGGAAGTCATCAGCGGTCATCTTTGCCCCTGAAAGGTTTGCTGAAGTCTGCTCCTTTCCTGGAAAGAGCTTCCTCCCGTACAAGGCGCCTTAGCTTGAGATTTGCTTTCTTCTTCATGTCGTAACTCCCGTTTGCTGTAAGCATTTGCTTGACGCAGTTCACTTCTCTGGTGTTTTCCTTCTTTTACCAAACCGAGGGAAGAAACCCAATGAATCTGGTTCCATTAATATATGCACAGAGCTTAGCAAAGTCCCACCTCTAACACACGCTCAGTGAATACTACCATTATTTCCATGGAGATTAACTACACCCCTCCAGGTGTTCGTGAACACCCACGTGCAGATGCTCAGCCTGATTCTATTCATTCCTTCAGATTTCAGAACGGCACTGGGTGTATAACAGGTAATTTGGGAGAGCTATGTGAGGCCAGGACCCACTCCCTAGTTGATGGCCGAGTAGTCAGAGCCTGCTTGGTTACCTAGAACCCAGTCAGTACTCTACACATCATTGAATGCATGCCTATTTCTAGAAGAAAAGAAAAAAAGAACTCTGTATTTTGTTGTTGTTGTTGCATGTATTATAGCATATACGGGTCTGGAGTGCTCAGAGGATGAGGCAGATATGGGGGAGGGGCTACAGAAGAAAGGGAAAGTGTATACCTAAGGCTAGAATGGAAGCGGAGGCCTGGGGGTGTACAGTTTGTGTCTAAACTCCGGCAACCTGTGAGCCTGTTTCCTGCTCTACACAAAAGGCCCATGGAGCATCACTCCGAAGCCTGTGGCGAGGGTTAAACTTCAGCCAGAGACACAAAACCCAAAGCAGCATCCTGCCTGGCACCTCAGAGGTCCCTAATAAATGGTAACTAGTAGTATTAAAATTAATCACAGTAATCAGGCCTCACAATAAAAACTGACATAGGGCTTATCAAACGAATTCTCTCCACCGCATGAAAGAAACATGAGAACAAACCCAAATTAGCTTCCTATTTTCCAGCAGCCGGTGGAGGAGACCATCGAAGGTCACAGCAGCCATCTCCCCGGGAAAGAGAATGACACGGAACGCTGGGCCTCTGTGCACCGCCAGTGGTGAGTGCCCACCCAATTAAGCGGATTAAACATTCCCTCCGAATGATGAAAAAGCCCTGTGCAGCTGAGCTATGCTGCCTTCTCTGCTTCCTCATCCAGATCCTCTGCCTGCTAAATCGCCCGTCTTCTCCCTTCCACATTCAGGAAATAATTGGCACTTGTTTAATGCCAAATTTACATTTGTTTTGCATGGGAACAAAATTTGCTTGCAAACAACTATGTCTGTGAGCAAATGGGCATTTGTGCTGGTAAATAAAATAGACACGCAGTTTTCTAGCTTGCCGATGTATTATTCAACAAAACAAGCAGCGATAGCCTTTAATTTCCCGTTATTCCTAAGTACTTAGCCAGAGATCATAGCCAGAAAAGCACTCCTTTCTGTCATTTATACCTATTACTGAGGTTTCCCCCACATTTGTCCCAGATACATGTCATTAGAGATAACTCCACTTTTAGCAGGTTTGTAGATGAATGTGAAGCAACCTACATATTTAATGAGCATCTGCTGAGCCCCTACTGTGTGCTGCTTTGCACAGGGGTCACAGATGAAGCCCTGGTGTCTGCCTCTGCAGGGTCACTGATCACTTGGCAAGTGGACTATGACCGTGGTGCTTGCTCTGGCTCCAATGTTTCCATGAAGCTTACGTGTTAGGAACTTAATCCCCAGTGTTCTGGTATTGGGAGAGGAGGACTAAAGAAGGAAAATTAAATGTAGGCAGCTTTCGCTCTCACATCTCAAAATGCAATATGTATGTGATAGACGTACTTCTCTATGGCTTTAGCCACCCACTGAGAGTTTTGGAGTCTGTTCTTCATTGTTGATCCATGATGCTACATTACTTTTTTGCTGACAAAAAAATTTTCATACGTTATATTCTGATCACTCTTTTTCCCTCCCCCAACTCCTCCTAGCTCTTCCCATACATCCAATCCCAAACCCCCTCTTTAAAAAACAAATAAATGAAAACCAAGAAACACACAATCTCACCAAGCCATAGAAACAGAAACCAATCTATAAGCATATGACCAATAAGACAATAAAAAAATGCCCAAACAAAGTAAAATGAGACCAAAGTCTTTAAAAATACCACTAAGCTTGTTTTGGGTTGGCCAATTACCCCTGGGCCTGGGCCCTACGCTGAGTTGTAGTTAACATCCTCGGTGAGACGCCACTAGAAAAGATTAAATTTTCCTTCATCAGTGGGTATCAACTGCAGATAGCACTTGAAAGTACCTGGGACACAAGCTAAATGTTTGGACATCCTAAGAAGAGTCTCATATAGTTCGGGACTGTATTAAAATTAGAAAGCATTGGTTGAGATCAGGGGAGATTGAGATGCTAAATCTCTAGGCAGCTCCTCTTTGGTGGTGTGCTGCTAATATTTAGCGCCAAGATCTTGATTCAGGGGTTAGAAGGAATTGGCCAGTTGTAATTCTACCCTTCTGTTTCAACTACCCACACACACAGCATATATCCACACCAACTGGGTCTTCCTTGCTGGTACAGGTTGATTCCAGGACACTGGTTTCCTAGGTAGTGCCGTCCAGTACTTTTGGCCCATGGGTCCTGCATTGGCTAGGAAGCCTCTCTTCCAGTGGTTCTCAGTCTTGGCTCTATATGAACATTACCCACAATAGTTTTTAATATTATTTCTCATTTTGATATTATAATTGCATCACTTTCCCCTTCCTTTTCCTTCATCTAAACCCTCCCATATACCTCTCCTTTATTTTTTTGTGACTCCATTCCCTCTTTGTTCATTAATTGTTACATTTCTAAATACATAAGTACAACCTGATCTGTCAAATAATGTTCCTCATATGTATGGATTTAGGGTTGACTATTCGGTACTGGATGACCAATCGGTAAGCTCAGCCGCAGGGGAGACTGTTTTCCTCACTCTCAGCCATCTTTAGCTGTCTGCAGTTCTTTGTCTAGGGTTGAGGCCTCCTGGGCTCCCCCAGTACCCTGTCCATTTCAGCCTGACTATTGTCCTTGTTTGGCTCATGTTTAGGCGGTCACGTGGGTGAGACTTAAAAGTCAAAATGGAGACCTGAAGGCAATTTCTGTCCAGCGCCATTCACACATTCAGAAAACACTGAAGACAGCACAATGAAGTAGGTAGCTCTACTTTTCAATTCTCTTCTGTGGCCTTTTTTTTTTAGTGCCTCAAACACTTTCTGCAGCTGCTCTTCATTTTGTTAGCAAATTCAGGGTTTCCTTCTTGCACTGCTCCATTCTCTTTCCAGGATCTCTAAGAATGAAGTAAGTCTACCCTTTGGGTCACTTCCACTTGTCCTGGGCAGTGGACAGATGGATAACTCTGCATGAATAGGCTTGATATTATTTAGGTACTGTGAGGCCCAAGGACCAGAAAAATAACTGCCACTGGAAAGACATTGAAGGAGAGAGAGAGAGAGAGAGAGAGAGAGAGAGAGAGAGAGAGTATGAATACATGATGATCAGGTTTACAGAGCACATGAGGACACCAGTCCAGGTTTGTTATGCTAAGGCCCTTCATGGAGGCTTCTGTGAGAACAAAATGTCACGGTAGAAACTCAGGGTTTCTAAGCTTAAGACCCAATTTCAGCACATTCCTAAGCCCATGAGGGCTGTCCCTGGTTGTCTGCACCCAACCTTGGGGTTGGTGAAGCCGGTTTACACTAGTTCAGCTCCTTGTCGCTGATAAAAAGTTGATTCACTTTGTAGACTTTGGATCACTTGGGGTGTGTTTGAAAGCCATGCCCCCGGGAAGAGAATTCCCTTTCAAGAAGATGCAAACAAGATGCCCTTGGCATTTTATTGATTGTCCAGAACAAAGCTTATCTAACATGTACCTGTAAGGTAGATGTTAAGGCATCAAGTACATGGATGTAGGAACGCAATTAAAACAAATTCAAAGAGAGATGTAAGTTACCTGAGCCCCTCTGCCCTTCCTTGGGGCTTTTGAAATCTAAGGTGATATTTACTAGAAGTGCATCTCCTACACTTCCAAGATCAAGCCAATCCAGGCCATGTGGCCAAGCATCTCACATGGCAGGAGGAACCCCAAACACATGTTTTTCATAGGTTTCTCAAGACAAAGTTTTAGCGTGCCTATTTGGGAAGAGGGCATTTCATATTTCTATCACACAGCAGGGAACACCTACTTATTAGAGGATCATGGATCCGTGATTTTATGTCTATCATTCTGATAATAGAAAATGCATATGGTGACACCAAAGCTGCTTTTTTTTTCAGTAGTAGTATTCATGAAAACCAGATAAAAGTGTTCTGAGCAAGGCAAAAGCACAGTGTTATTAAGAGAACAATTTATAATTGGGATTCTACAAGCTGGCAATGGAGCTACTGTGGTTTCTGTAATGAGCAGTCAAAACAAGGAGTTCCATATCTGTTACGGGACAAAATCAAATACAAGGAGCGGAGGAAATTAGCAACATCCTATCTCATTTGGGGTCCAAACAGAGATCCCCTCACCTAAAGCTTTCACACTCTGCCAGCCCTTGAGTAAAATGTAGGCTCAAGTGGGCCGCAGGTGTCGTGTAAGGTGAAAGGGAGTTTCATTGATTGGCATTGGGAACAGGCAGATTTGAGCTCCACCTGCAGAATTGCAATCCTAGACTCAACAGAAACAGTTTGCCTTTGGGAGACAAGAGATGGGACTCCTGGAAGTGTTTGGGGTGAAGGAATGCAGTCATTTGCTAGGAATGTTATCAGGGTTACTCATGGCATAGATGGGCGGCATAATAGTTAATGCACCTTTAAAATCTAAGATGGACAAGGCATGGTAGTGCTTGCCTGCAATACCAGGCTTGGGAGACAAAGGGAGGAAGGTCAGGAGTTCAAGGCCATCCTTGGCTATATGAAAAACTACTGAAAACTCACCATCTTCGTCATCATCGTCATCATCATCATCTAAGATCATCTGAGCTACACTAAAAATGACTCAGTTAATAAATCAGACCTATTCAAAGCTAGATAAGCTGACAAGCTTCTCTCCAAAATTCCTTCTCCTTCCTCTCCATGCACCAGTTATTTTATTTCACTGCCTTCTCTTCTTTCTGTACCCGTTCTCTTCTCTCCCACCCCCTAGGATCATGATTATAGTATTCAGTTGCTAGAGCAGCAGAAACAAGTAATCTTATTAACTCATAACTTCCTATGCAGTGATAATTCAAACCAGTGATGCTTCTCATCAGCTATGTCCCTAATTGCAAAGGACCGGGGGCGGGGGGAGGAAGGCCATGCCAACAGCAAAGTATGAATGATTCACTGATCACCCCTTCCATCGTGCTGCTTCTCCTGGGAGAGATGTGTGTCTTCTCCCATGGAAGAGCTATGCTCTGCCATGTGGCTCTGCAGCCTGCCTGATTGATAACTGGAGACTTTCGGCCACCATAGAGAAGCTGCTGCTGAGAACTCTGAGTGTGGCTTTGTGGATGGTGTTGGCAGGGTTCTTCTGCTTTTCTATTCAGATCAGCAGTTATGAAACAGTGGGCAAAAACTGACCCATGAGAGGGGGTCCAGATGTCACCTAGCTTTATGAGAAAGGAATATGTATAGTAGATTGCAAGCCCTTGCCTATAGAATGTCGCCAGATGTTTGTGACCATTCAAGCAGAACATGCCACATTCCAGGAACACACAAAGGCAAGTCTATTTCATGTCTTCTTTTAGATTTCTTCATCTTTTGTCTGCAAAAATCCTGCATGCCATAGGCTTAGTCTTCAAAGTAATTTCCCTTGGTGTCCTGGTCATGCTGTTGGAACAGGGTTGGGGAATTATTCTTTTCAGTTGTATGACTTTGTTTATGCCGCATTTGTTTAACTCTGTGAAGCTGTGTTACTGTGCCTGTCTAAAACACCTGATGGTCCTAATAAAGAGCTGAACAGCCAATAGTGAGGCAGGAGCAAGGAAAGGTGGGGCTGGCAGGAAGAGAGGATAAACAGAAGGAGAAATGAGAAGAAAGAGGAGCAAGAGAACAAGGAGAGGAGGACATCAGGGGCCAGTCACCCAGCTACAGAGCAAGCCATGGAGAAGGAAGTAAAGTAAGGTATACAAAAATATAGAAAGATAAAAGCCCAGAGGCAAAAGGTAGTTGGGACAATTTAAGGTAAGAAAAGCTGGCAAGAAACAAGTCACACTAAGGCTGGGTATTCATAAGTAATAATAAGCCTCCATGTGATTCATTTGGGAGCTGAATGGTAGGCCCTCAAAAAAGCCAAAAGAGTAAAATATCCTACAACTAAACACATCAGATCATGTCAAATTGCTGCTAATAAAACATTCCATGCCACAGAGCAGAAAGCTATTTCAGACGTCGGATTTCTGAACAGTCTCAGCTAAATTATCCTTCCTATTATCTATCTCAGAATTCATGCTTTCTCAGAAATGTCAATATGTCTCTGCTAAATGACTCTCCTTGTTGCAAGGAAAAGTTCTTCGCAAGCCATGAATCCCCATTATTTCGGAACGTACGACCGTGGTTTAAACTCTTGGCCATTGATTTCTTTTGTGGCTTCCTTCACTTCCATGTACACCCAATGGCGAGGTCTCTGCAAGCTTCATTCTTCCTTCTACAAGCCATACGTTACCCACATAGCGTTACAGGTCCCATCTCTTCTTATGCAAGAAACCTTGTTTTCCTCCCACTGGGCACCCTGCTGCCCATCGTTAAGACTTCAGTTCCGATCTTATATTCCACGAACGATCTTTCAAGATGGAGCTATACCTTCCTGCCACTGTTCCTCCAAAATTTTCCATACCTTGAAAGTATTTATCACACAACATGATTTCCTCTGTTACCTGTTTTCTGTTCAATTTTTTTGAGCTGCCTAAGAATTCCATCACAGGAAACAAGATTGTTTTACAATGACCGAGCAATGAGCTTGGGGACTTTGGCTCAATTCCCAGCTCTGCTATTTCTAAAAAGCGAGAATGGCATTTGGAGATTAGAATGTATAAAGCAGTTGCATGGGTTGGTGTATGTTAAAGTGGCAGCCTTGCATTCAATTACTTACGCGTTGTAAGGGCAGGGTTTTTTTTAAATCCAGCTGTAGGACCATGAACTATTTATGTACTTTGCACCCACAGCACATATATTTGACAAACCTTTGTGGAATTATTGCTAAGTGAAACTGATAAACAAGAATATAGAAAGATTATAGGAAGAAAACTTTCAGCCTCCAATACTATGGACACTCCAATATTGGTGGTAATTGCACAAATGTGTCCTGAATGACTGTAAGTGGAGTTGGCACATTTTTTTTCTTAGATGTCATAGTAAATAATTTAGGCTTTATTGATCATAGCTCTATCTCATGAGAACTAAACTTTTTGGCATAGGGTCAAAGCCCCACAGAGTGGCTGGGTCCCAGTAGAAAGTCACAAAAACCAATTTAATTTGGCTCCTCACGTGCCTTGGTTTCCAACCTATGGAAATAAACATTGCAAATCTCTTCACTCGGTTCTCATCGGCTTGGGTGTTCTCACAGTATTATCTACAGTTCCTGTGTTAGATTTGAAAGTTTTCTTTCTATAGTCAAACTTATCCAGTTTGACTAGGGACCTACCCTTTTTCTTCTTAAAAAATAAAAACACGTTTTCTGCTCTCCAATTTGCTTGACAATTTTCTAGCGTACTTCCCCTATGTATTAGAAAGTATTTTTTTCCAGCATTCAAATTATTAAGGGGTTGCGGTGCTTTGGATCTTAAATGCCCCCAAAAAGCTCACATTCTGAAGGCTTGGTCCCTGGATACTGTGTCATCTGTGTCATGAGGAGGGATGACATACTTCCGGAGTCAGGGCTTGTGGGGAAGAAGTCACTGGCTAGGAATTACCTTAAATGGTATTTC
>LOJH01058672.1:1389-11896 GCA_001685095.1 Ellobius talpinus
TGTTCAACATCCTTAGACATCAGGAAAATGCAAATCAAAATGACTCTGAGATACTATCTTATGGCTGTCAGAATGACTAAGATCAAAAACACCAATAATAGCTTATGCTGCAGAGGATGTGGAGTAAGGGGAACACTCATCAATTGCTGGTGAGAATGCAAACTTGTCCAACCACTCTAGAAATCAGTATGGCGGTTTCTCAGAAAATTCGGAATCAACCTACCCCAAGACCCAGCAATACCACTCTTGGGCATATACCCAAAGGATGCTCAATCATACTACAGGACATTTGTTCAACTATGTTTATAGCAGCATTATTTGTAATACCTAGAACCTGGAAGTAACCTAGATGCCCCTCTACAAAAGAATAGATACAGAAAGGAAAATGTGGTATATTTACACAATGGAGTACTACTCAGCAAGAAAAAAAAACCAATGACATCTTGAAATTTTCATGCAAATGGATAGAACTAGAAGAAACTGTCCTGAGTGAGGTCAGACCCAGACCCAGAAAGATGAGCATGGTATGTACCCACTCATAGGTGAATACTGACTATAAAGCAAAGGATTAGAAGCCTATAGTCCATGACTCCAGGGAAGCTAAGTAACAAGGAGAACTCTAAGAGAAACATAGATTCCCCCAGGGAAGGGGAAATAGACAAGATCTCCTAAAAAACTTGGAAACATGGGGGTGGGAGGAGAAGGGAAGGCAGAAAGGGAGGAGGAGGGGAGAAGGGGAGGGAAGAAGAGAAACAGAGGAATTGGATGGTTGAGATGGGGGAAGGACAGAGACTAAGAACAAGGAAAGAGATGTCTTGATTGAGGGAGCCATTATGAAGCTAGCAAGAAATCTGGCTCTGGAGAGGTTCCCAGGAATCCACAGGGATGACTCCAGCTAAGACTCTAAGCAATGGTGGAGAGGGGTGCCTGAACTGGCCTTGCCCTGTAGTCAGATTGATGACTATTTTAAATGTCACCATAGAACCTTCATTCAACAACTGGAATGATTGAAACAGAGGCAGAGACCCGCAGTGGAGCACTGGGCTGAGCTCCTGAGGTCCAGTTGAAGAGTGGAAGGAATGGGAATATGAGCAAAGAGGTCAATATCATGATGGGGACACCCACTAAAATGGTTTGCCTCAGCTAATGGGAGCTCACCAACTCCAGACAGACAGGGAAAGAGCCAGTGTAGGACCAAGCTGAACCCTCTGAAGTGGATGACAGTTGTGTGGCTGGGGCAGACTGTGGAGCCACTAGCAGTGGCACCAGGATTTGTCCCTGCTGCTTATATTGGCTTTTGGGGAGCCCATTCTCTTTGAATGGATGCCTTGCTCAGCCTGGAAATGGTAGGGGAGGCCTTGCCCTTTCTGAGGAGTGGATGGTGGTTGGGTGAAAGAGTGGAGGGAGTGAGAGGAGGGGAGAGAGTGGGAACTGGGATTGGTATGTGAAGTGAAAGGGAATGGTTTGTTTTCCTTTTTAAAAAAATAAAAAGATTCATACAAAAAGATTTTAAAGTTTTAATCTAATAGGAACAACTGTATTCCCTGACTTGCATTAAATATAACATTAATATATCTGTTTTAAAAAAGTTAAAGTGTAATCTAAAGTCCATGACTTATTTATTTCATAAAATTTTTTTATTAATTTGTTTTAGAATTAGAAATATCAAGAAAGGAAAAGCACTCCTGGGAAGAACAGTGGGTCTAATGAGCTGAGAGAAAAAGCCCCATAGTGATTACTAATACATCCTTGGCAGCAAGAAATATGCAAGGCTCCAGGGACACTAGGAAGCTGTGGGACTCATAATTTGAGTTTAGAGAAACAAGGTCAACAGGTGGTTTTGTCTAGAGGAAGAATGAATTGCAAATACTTCATAATACTTCCATTCCTGGTGAGTGAGTCCAACAAGGGCCATCCTGAAGAGGAGGTCATTTCGATGGAGCCTTGTACTTTATGAAGACTTCTTATATGGAAGGCTAGATGGAAGACATGCTCAAAAGATGGATAATTACTTGAAAGACAGCTATAGATCTTGAAGCTGAGGAACTTCTTATGGTCAAGAACCATAGCTGCAGAAGAAGAGAGAGAGATTATGGGAAATGAAGCTAGAGAGAAAGGGGGGAAGAGCACACTCATTTGCTTTGGACAAACACTATGCCAAGGGGTTATGGTTCAATCCTGTTTTCCGTGGGAAGCCTGAAAAGATTTTGGTCAGTGCTTTGTAAAGATCAAGCTGACTGTAGTGTGAAGAACAAATTGGAGCAGGAAGAGACTGGAGTCTGAGAGATTAGCCAAGAGGCTGTTTTATTTGATACCAGGCATAACAGAAAGCCTTGATTAAGGACAGTAGCAGTAAGAATAGGAGGTGGTAACAACAAGAGGTGTGAATCTTGATTCTCCCTGGTCAGAAGTGGGGAGTCTGGACAAGGCACAAGGGACAAGCTGGGAGTGTATAGGGATGGAGGGGTGAAGGGATGGAGGTGGCATTCAAGGAGATAACACAAGAAAAGCAGTCTAACTGCTTAAGCTTTTAAAGGGAAAGGAGTATAACTTTAACTTGGTAGTGTATTCCTACATACAATCACATTCATACACAGGTTGTTTTTGCTCAAATCAACTGTTCTCTTTATACTTAATGTAACTTGATAAGTTCCTATAAACTAAATCTGTCTACGATAGTGCTCAATCAAAACTAATTCCACCTTTTTTTCCCAATTGCTCCACTGAAATACCATTTGCTATTTACAAATACATAGTTTGGAACATTGACTATTCAAGCTATTCTGAAAAGACCCTGAACTTAAGATTCCTCTATAAGTCTCTATGCATAGAAACAGGATATCTGTAATGTCAAAAGCTCCAAGCAGCTCAGCCAAATTGGAATAGTAACAAGCATCTGTGCTCACACCCTGGGTAGGATAATACTGTCAACACCTCCAGCAGAACTGATAGAGCTGTCTTTCAGTCTGTCTACAGGCTCTGTTTTACATTCTGCAGGTTAGCTAGGAACACACTCACCACCAACAAACCATGACAAATAGCCCTGGGTCAACTTAGCATCTTTGAACTCTCTGTGTCCTATATTTCTTCTGCTCACAAACTCTCTTGCTATGTCATGTAATATGATTTCTTTGCAAGGGCTAAATTAGGTTGAGTGTGTAAACACCATGAGCTCTAGTGATGTTGCTAGTAATTACAAGCAGTGTGGCAGATTTACTCGGGGTCCTATCAATGAAAACTTATCTCCTATTTGGAGAGGGCTCAGCTAAATCTATTGCAGACACTAAGGATTCAGTAATTGGAGTCGCCAGTGAGGTGAAAATGGAACCTAATTAAAGACTCAAAGCCAAAGAAAAAGTATTTACAGCAAGAGATAACTGCTTAGGAGTACATGCTTACATATAATACATATTAATACCCCTGTACAACACCCTTGATGAAAGGACCATCTTGGCTGTTGAGATCTCCAGCATTTCAGCTTCAGTTCCCACATTTTCTGAGCAACCTCTACTTTGGTATTACCAAATGTCTTCTCCATATAGTTCTCCTGAGCCTCAGAACTGTGGCCCCAACTGCTTTCTGAGTATATTTACTTGAATTTTTCACCAGCCTTTAGAATTTGACCAAATAACGACCCTTATTCTATTTTCCACCTTAAATAGGACCATCAACCTAGTCTTCTCCTTTCCTTTCTTATCTCAACCAAACATCTTGACATTTCCCAAATCCTTTAGTTCTTCATTCCCTTTCCATCACTTGAATTAACTATTGTGAAAAAATTATCAGAAATTTAGCAGTATAAAACAGCAAGTAATACCCCGAGTTTTTCTAGGCTTAACTGGCTCAGGGTCTCACTTGCTGCAGTCAAGGTGTGAGTTATAACTATCTCAAGGCTTCACTTGGATAGTATCTACTTCCACACTGATATGGCTGTGGGCCTGTCTCAGAAGATCCAGTTGCCAGCAGATGCAAGTGGCTGGTGCAAAGGTGTCTGGTTATAAGCTGGCTCTTGTCCAAAGGCATCAGTAACTCGCTATCTGGACCTCTTCAAACAGTTGCTCACAATATGGCAGCTTCAAATGTCATTGTTTTTCTGTAAATTCAGATGGGACAACCTAGCACCTTAACTGTGTTCTGTTCTTCAAAGTGAGGCAATTGGCCCAGTGTACACTTAAGCAGGGAGGAATAAACTAAAGCATAAATATCAGGACTAAGAGATGACTGGAGGCCACCCTAGAGTCTATCCACTGGAGGAACCTTTACTTTTATTGAAACAGGGTGCATATACTAGCATCCTATTTGGTCTCTAGGCCTCCAGAGGCTTCTTGTTGTAGGCCTTTGTCTGTATTTAGACCTGAACGATAGTCCTACAAAAATAACATGATTAACAGGCTCTATTGCCAAAAGACCTTTGTTGGCAAGCAGTGTTGCCCATAAATACAAAGTCTAAATTCCTTGATGTGCTACTCGATGCACTCCATGAGCTAATCCTGGCTTTTTAGCTCTCTAGCCTTCTTTTCAACCACCATACACTCATTTCTGACAGCATAATCTATTCCTCCATGGTCTTCAGACTCCTTGAAATAAGACAAGTTCTAGACCCTTCCATAAGTTTAAAGGAAGTGAAGTGTGCATGCCCCTTCTGGTTCCTCTCTATACAGCTCTATGAAGAGTGCTTCTGAAATGCCGACTCTGATTCTTCTTCCTCACTCCCGAAGCACTGTGGACATCATTCTATTTGAGCACAGGAGAGTCTTGTGTTTCTTTTAGGTTGTTTGTTCCCAGGAAAAAAAAGAGTGTTAAAAGGGAATCTGCCTTTGTGTTGTTCCCTTCAGACAAAGGTCCTGGAAGATTAGAATGTGACGAAATAAGGCCAAAATAAACTGGAATCCCCTGTGTCTGTGATTCTTATTGAATTAATTGTAATAAGTCATGAATAGAGACGCATAATGAAGTGATCTGTTTTTAGATGCTGTGTTGCCAGGACTGTGTATTGTGAGTTAGAATGTAAGTTTAGAGGCTAAAGGTAATATTGTAAGGTGAGGTAAATCATGTAGAAGTCCATCTGTTGTACAGAAGCACCTGGGTGGGTAAAAATCAGTGAGGCATCTCTAGAAACCAGGGCACCCTACCATCTTTTCTGGCATCTACAAATACTATTTATGCAGTGGATATCGGCTGAAGCCTGATACTTTTAGAAAATAAAATAGCATGTTCTGATGCAAAATCAATATGTTTACTGAAAGGAAAATGATTATTGATTTGAAAAGGATATACAGCAAAAGTCAGAGCCAAGCCACCTGAAGTATGACTTAGAAAAATTTGTACCTGGTGTATACCATCTACGAGGTACTTGATACTGGTTTACCATTTTCTTTTCTTTTTCCTTCTTGTTTTTTTTTCCTTTGGAGGACAGGGTTTACAAGATCTCTCTTTGTAGTTAAGGCCTGCCCAGAGTTCAGTATATAATTCAGGCTGGTCTCAAACCATAGGAGCCCTCCTGCCTCAGTCTCTTGAGTACTGAAATTACTGGCATATGCCATCATGCCAGACTAAATTTGCCATTTGATTAATTAAAATCAAAAGAAAGAAAAAATACAGATCACTGAAGTTTAAATGAAGGAGAACCTGAAAGACCTTAGAATAGAAAGGAGTACTTGTGTCCAAGTTTGCTAATCAGCAGCAGAGCAGAAAAGAAAACTAGCTAGCTTAGCAGGCCTTCTTGCACAGACTCAAGGGCTCTTCAGGTTACTACCAGTGTTCCTTCACCATTTACACTCTAGGTCCTGCTACCTTCAAAATTCTAGAATTCTCTGAAAGTAGGAAATACAGAAGTTCAAAGAGAAGCCTGCCGGTCATGGTCTTTGTCTCCATATGAGTTCCTGTCGTGTCTGCAGTTGAGATGAAAATGAGAACGACACTCTCCAGTTTTTTCTCTCTGTTTCTTTGTGTCTCTGTCTCGCTCATTTGTGTGTGTGTGTCTGTGTGTGCGTGTGTGTATGCATGTTTATGTGTATAGATACATGGACATGTGCAAATGTGAGCAGCTGCATGTGGAAGCCACAGGAAAACATTAGATATTGGTCCTAGGATCCGTTCACCTTGCATTTCTGAAACAGCTTTTCCCACAGGCCTGGATCTTGCCTAGTAAGATAGGCTGTCTGGCCAGAGAGTTCCAGTGATCAGCTTTTCCCCACTTCCCAGTACTGGAAATCAAAGTGTGCACCACAATTCCCAGCTTTTTTTTCCTTTTCCTTTTGACATGGGTTCTGGGGACTAAACTTGGCCCTCGTGTTGTGCTGCAAACACTTTACCAATTGAGCTATCTCTCCAACTCCACTTTCTCCTTGTGAGTAGCGAAACCCAAAGGAAGTACATACAGTTTTCAGTTTTTGAGTTGGGCTGAGTTTCTTAGAAGAAACTGCTGGTCCCAGACACTACTCTTAGGCCTCTACTTGTACAACTTCATGCTGGTGTGTGTGTGTGTGTGTGTGTGTGTGTGTGTGTGTGTGTGTGTATCTGTTCCCTGAGCCCTCTTCTTCCTGATCAGATCATGCATGCTTGTGGATTCCCATTTTCAAAGTGCTTTGATCCCCAGGGAATACTCATGGGGGAAATACAAGGGCAGTGGGAGGTTCTCCTTTCCTGTGTCTTTCTTTTCTAGAGAATAAATCCTTAACATACCAAAACAAGCTTGCCGGGAGATAACAAGGGCTTGCAGCATGTGCTGCCTGAGTAGCTGCAGCAGCAATGGCAACTCCAGTGACAGTCTCTGGGATCAGCAAGAAGGAGGAATCTGACAGGAGGTGCTGAGGAGGCCTCTGCTACAAGAGCTCAGGAGGCGCTGATGGGGGGAGGTCTGTGCCAGGGCAGCTGCCTGGGCTTTAAACCCTAAAGATATGGCCAGTCCTTTGCCACATGCTGTGTGCTTTCAGTGGGGGAGAGGGGAGGATTAGGGCTCAAACTACATCTTTCCCATAGCTGGACATATTCAAAGGGTGTTTGAATCAAACAGACTTCAAATTCCAGCTCCTCCCAAAGCCTACACATAAATTGACTGTCCTTGATCATGTTTTGCTAATATCTCTGAGACTTCAGTTCCTGAAACTACTTTTAGAGCATTGCTCTGACTTTAAATAGGATGATGCATCTAAATGACTTAACATTTAACATACAACCGCTACTGCCCATACGAAGTCAGGAGTGGTGGAGGAAGTTTGTAATCCCAGCACTTAGCTACATGGTAACTCTAAGTTCACCCTGGGCAAACAAAACAAAACAAAACCTGTAAATATCATCTTATTAATATAGGCTTAGGAGAATCCAAAATAACTGGATTCCACGTGAACAGTAAACTTTTACCTCTAACACACCAATCCATCGAGTTTCTCATGTCAGCTCCTTTGATTACTAGCTGTATGATCTTGGACATATTTCCTAACATCTTCTCTGTCCATTTTTAGTTTCCTAACCTAAAAGATGGGAATAATAATGCTTTACAGAGTTGTAATAAAGATTAAATAAAGGCTGGCATATAGTATTCTTATTCTATACATAGCCTTAGTACAGACCTATACAATCCAAGTTTACTTTCTTCTGTAGAAGAAAAGGGACAGGCCTTGCAATCAGATCTAATTGTGTGATGTTCAGAGTGCAGCTCCAGAGTCCCCATTCCATCGTGTCAATCTTAGCTTCATTGTTGTTTGATCAGCTATGTAATCTTGGGAAAGGATTTCAACTTCAAATAGAGATTAACCTTAGATCCTTTGTTTACATTTCTGTAGTACTCACCAGCCACACAATATTTTTTAAGTCTAAATTGAAATCTTAGCACTATATTTAATTTCTTACATGGTTTCTATAATTTCAAATGCTCTGTAAAGTCCCTGGAAGTACTCAGACCTCTTTTATCACTTTGTTTCCTCACTTGTAACGTGCTGATACTACAACAGCACATTACCAGGTGGCAAGGAGTCCTGGCCGTCTACTGAAAATTTGGTTTTAGGGAGCTATAGAATTGGTTCAGTAATTAAGGGTGCTTGTTGCTCTACCAGAGAGGCCCTGGGTTTGATTCCTAGCACCAACACAGTCACTCACAAAGTCCTTAACTCCAGTTCCAGGAGATACAATGCCCTCTTCAGACTGATTCAGGCACCAGGCACAATACACATAATACACATACATACATGCAGGCAAAATATAAAAATAAAATCAATATAATTTTTTAAAAATTGATTTTAATGTCATGACTGATAGTGACACACACATACACACCAAAATGGTGCAATTTTTAAAATTATTATTTAATAGTGGATCTTTTCTGACAAGAAGGAAAACATTTATCTTCCCAAATTTATCAAAACCAGCTGTGAAATAACAAAGGGGAGTGGATAGGACTTTCATTTTGATTTGGAGAGATGAGGATGCTAGCTCGCACATGTGTTCAGGAGGTTATGTAGTTCAAATCCTAATAGCTCAAAGGAAGGCAATCCTGGATTATTCTTATCAGCTTGGCCAGATGTGGAAAACAAGAAAGGGGAGGTTAGAGGCCTTAAAAATATTATCATTCAAAAATTTAGAACAGGAATCAGACCACTTTTTACATGCTAAGACCCAATAAGTGAGATAACATGCATAAAACACTTGATGGTTGTTATTTAAACCATTTCTTGATAGATATATTGACCTGCTCTGTTGCAAACCTGCGGTTTCCTTCTATCACTGGGATTAGTTATATAATGGAAAGAGTAGTTAATGGGCTGTTGGGCAACCTTAGGTCTGCCCTTCATTAGCCCTGCTGAACTTAGCTTAGCTCTCCTGTGGGCTTCCAGTGTAAGATGGCAATGATGGAGGGATGTTTTGTGAGAATCCCTGCAGTTTCAACAGTATTAGAAAGCCACAGTGCTTGGCTAATTAAGTGGTACTGCTACTGAATGAAGGAACACTGGCTTTCTTTTTCATCCCATTTCCTACCATGTACCAGATGTGGTTATTTCCCATGCCACCTGTCTCTTAAAGCGAGATTTAAATGCTCTATCAGCAGAGCAAAGTGAACAGAAATAGGAATGGTAAAGATGACTTCTAGACCAAGTTCCAATAGGTTAGCTGTCCTATAACTTGCCCACAGTCAGACATGAATCTCTCAGTCTGGAAGACCTTCAGTTTTTCCACTCCTGTAAAATAGTTTTTGTATCTTTATCATATAGGTATATATTCAAAATATTCTTTGGGGATAACAAAAGGTAGGAGAAGGAAAAGAAACGTCATGTAGTCAGGACAATAATTGTTTAAAGAGTGTCCCACCATAGGGGCTAGAGAGGTGGCTCAATAAGTTAAGAGCATGTACTGCTATTGCAGAGAACCTGAATTGGGTTCCCAGAACTGACATCAGGAAGCTCACAACTGCCTGTAAATCCAGTTCCAGGGGAATTAACACCTCTGATTTCTGTGGATAACTGCACACAAATACACATATTCATACACACATATTATATAGCTTAAATTAAGATAAATATTACAAAAGAAGTCCCCAGAAATTAGGATGTCATATGTTACCTGCATAAAACACCACTTTCATCTAAGGAATCTTCCACTGGTGGACAAGATAGTGTTACTATGTCTGGAGGGGGTATTGGCTTGTAGGACAAGACACAGAAGGACATTCTCAATGACAATTAAGGTTGAAAGACAGTGTCCCAAGGGATTGCAACTTGGATGTGCAGAACAATTACTGATGTCTAAACTCTCAGATGTCCCTTAACTCAGCCATGCATATGAACGTTCTTGCAGACAACAAATTTCAATCTACTTTTGATCACTTTCTTCAAGCTTGTCAGCACCTCAATTTCAGTTCGCTTGGGGAGGGTAGAAAGGGCCCAGAGTAGGAAAGAAAATGTCAGACTGGGAGGTAAGTTGTTCCCAAGAGGGTGTCACAAGGGACCATGCCTGCTTTTAAAAAAATATGGTTATGTGTAATCTTAATAAGGACCACACAGCTTTCTTCTTGCCTTGTTTCATTCTGGGAAAGTCATCATATGTCTCTGTGTTCTTTCTGGTAAAAGATGAATATAATACAAAGTCCTCAACTCTTCTACTTAATCAAGAGGAGTCTGTTTCAGTATTTCCACATGTTGAGAAGTTGTGTTATGGGCTATGGATCACAGCCATGCAAAATATGAATGTCCCTTTCAGTGTTCTAGCCAAGTAGATGGACGGTTGGCCTTGGTGCCTATAGGGATAGACAAATCACTACTAAGTGGGGAAATCTATCGCTTATTTGGAAAGCCCAAGTTATCTCATATTATTCTTCATGGAATCTTCTACCCGTTCTGCCTTGTTGGAATTTACAGTACTCCTTATTTGTCCTGGAACATTGTCTATGTTTGTCCCTGTTTGTCTATGAAGGTTGCTGATTTCCAGCCCAATCACTCTCTCCACCCTCAATATAGCCTTCACTTTTTCTTCTTTCTTTCTTTCTTTCTTTCTTTCTTTCTTTCTTTCTTTCTTT
>LOJH01058677.1:0-11374 GCA_001685095.1 Ellobius talpinus
TAATGGGCCAGGCAGTGTTTAAATGAATACAATTTGTGTGCTGTTATTTCGGGTATAAAGCTAGCTGTGTGGGAGCTGGGTGGGACAAAAAAGCAGGCCTGCTCTCCCCTTTCACTACACTTGATGCTTCATCTCTAAATATGAACTGTCCTTGGTAAATCACTCATGAGTTTCAATTTTTCCAATCATGCATTTTTTTCATACCTTACCCTTGTATCAATTGCTTCCTTTGTATTAGAATTTCACTGTTCCTTCTCTCTTTCCATTCCTGCTTCCTATAGTAGTTATTATTTCTTTAAAAGGACTTTGTATGCATTGAACAACATTTCTAACCATCTCAAAGCTGATCTTATTCACAAAACAATACCAAGAACTTCCTCATGAAAAATGTATTCTTATTTTCCACTGTTGTCAACAACAAAGTCTTGTCTCTCTTTCTTGCTCAAATTCATCTAAGACTTTCTGATAAAGTGTTAACATTGAAAACAAACAAGTGTAATTTTCAGAGGATCACAACTGAACTCATATGCAATAATCTTTCCATGACTAATATACACTTAGCCCCTCACATCTTTCACGTTTTGATTTTTTGAATCCTCCACAGCAACTCAGAAATCACAGATTTATCAGCTGTGAGAACTGAGTCAACATCTAAATCAATTGTGCCTATGGACTGCTCTGGGCATTTCAATTATTCAATAGAAGGGGTTTAAAGAAAGTGCCAGAAGCCCCCATATTAGGTTCATGAGAATGCTGGGCTCCTTTCTCTAATCCAATGGAATGATGTTGGCAGGAGTAATCACTCCTGAGAACAAACAGTCCCACTCCATCCTTAACTTCCCATACCTGACCCCTTCAGTCCAACACACCAGTTGATCTATGCTCAGTTCACAAATGAATCCTTACCTTTAATTTGGATACAAATATCTGTTGAAGGAAACTTAATAGGATAAACTTGATAAGATAAGCTATAAACTATATCCCAGTATAGTCTTCCGTGGATAACTCCTGCTTGGGATTTGAAACTGTTACTTTATCTTCTGGACCACCAATAATCTATGTTCTCAAAGCCCCTTGATTCACAGACAGATGTTAGTATGGTTAGTCCTTTGACATGATATCAAAGTTAAAGGTTGTAAGCACTGACACTTGCTTTGGTATGCCCTTCTGGGTTCCAGTTTTCTTTGTTCAACTCCCCACCCCCACCCCGCCACAGTATATTCTTTTTCAAACTTCTCACTGACCTCTTTGTGTTCTTAAAGTTCCATTATCAATGACCACAACAGACAATAGCATTACTGGAAGTGCTTAACCAACTCTCATAACCACATCATGGCTGGCTGTGCCTCTTTTACTAAATGCTGGCTCAGCCCTTCTGCCATTCTATCTCTGCTTAAAATTAGATATTTGTCCATGCCCAGGGCATCATATCTCTGCCCCTCATGGTTCTTTCCAGTGTTACAGTTTCCAGTGCTATATAAAGAATGGTGGCCTCTCTTACCTTGCTTTAGTACCCTGGAAAGGAAAAAAATCCATTTCATGCATTGCTGTCTCTTTCCCACACTGGACACATCTAGAGGACATTTGAGGATGTTTGAATATTGAACAAATATATTCAGAGCAAGGTAAACTGAACATTTTGAAAGGGAAAAGGGGACATCAACTGTGAAAGGGGATTCCTGGCTAACCTTCATCTCATCTCTTTCTTCCCTGTGCCTCCCAAAGGATAGACATTAAATTAGCATTTATGGAATGGTCCTGCTGTCAATAAAGCTCTTGTCTACAGTCCTTGGGTAAGAAATGACTCTAGGTGGGTGATTCAGGATAAATCCCTAGTAAAATATTTTCTTCAAACTCCAGTTCCCTCATCAGAAACCTAGATCACGCAGTCTGCCCAAACCTGTGACTACCACAGGATCATGCATGCTGACATTTGCCTAGGAAGTCTGCTATAGACAGGGTCATACCACCATCTGTCCAGACTCATGTGCAGAGTTCAATCACCTCATCTCACTGACTTCAGTTCAGTCTCTCAGGTCTCTGATATTCTTGGTGACAAGCCTACCCTGACTTTGGTGTTACCAAAACCTTGCTGGCTACCACAGTTAAGTTATTCTTATTTTAGATTCAAAACCTCATGTGTGAGGGAAGACTGCGGTTTTGTCACTTTCTGTAATTGCTGTAAGTCACTACTCTCCTCCATATGAAATTTCATATTTTTAAAAAATATTTTGCAGTTTGAACAGTCACACAAAACCATATCAATCAATGTGATCACTTTTCACTTGAGAATGCATTGTAAAAAGCAGCCAAAGAACTCTCTTGTAATAAGGACTGGGTAAGAAAGATATAAGCTGGAACACACCAACATTGGCTCTGCCCTACAACCACCCCACCAGCAGACAAGACTCAGACAATTTACATAGGGCACATGCATTCCAGCAGTTTCTAATTTCACCCATAATTCTTTTGGCCAAGTCCAAATTTGTGTTTAATTAACTAAAGGACTTGAGCCATCCAATTCTTATTGCTACTAACTTATCACTGTTAGAGAAAGTGGTAACCATGGAAACCATTGGCTCCATCATAATTCCAGGAACAAGGATGTCCTCTTTTTTAGCTCATCCAATTCTCAGCTCTGCATGGCATACATTTATTGTTATTGCTAAATTGGGATTTGGTCACTTTGGAAAATAATCCATGTCTCTTCATTTTAGATGCATGTCATCATGAGGTGTTACAGCGGCACTAACACTTGCCAAGTTCCAATGTTCCTGTATTACTCATATTTATGCTCAATTAGTGAGATATTGCAGTCTATAAAAGCAGATACAGCTTCACTGTGAACTGGCAAAAGCATCCTTTTCCCCTACAGTTTTTAAAATGGAGAAGATAAAAAAGAAATAAAAATCAGTGTGATATAATCCATTCAAAGTTGTTACCATTTTAACCCATCTCCCCTTTCTCAAAGAAAGTTTTTTTTTCCCATAAGTGACTGAGAACATTATTTTCAATAACTTCCCCACCAGGATCTGCTCTACCATCAGCAAAGAAACTAGAGGCACACCATTGAAATTCTGCACCAAGCTGCTGTCACATAACAGGCAAGAAGATGGAGTCTAGTGGTCCCAAACAGAGAGGTACTAAAATTTGGGTCATTTTAAAGCAATTTCTGTACTCCATAACTGGATATAAAAATGAAGAAAAAAGTAGCACACAGCATTTTTCTGCCACCATATAAAGCCATTTTAAAAATAAAGCTACATATGTATAGTCATGTGTAACACATATAGAATATTGGACTAGGCAGTGCCCAGATTGTATATGTGGTACATTGAGGACATATTGAAAATGCTGGCATTGTCCTCAGTTCCTGAAGCTTGGTTTGTGAAGTAAATCATGGTTCTAAATCATACTGTTTGCTTGAAATGCTAATTTTTTCTGGGGATTAAGTTCAGAGCTTTGCATATTCCAGGTCAACAGTCTATCACTGAATTACACCCCACTTCTAAAATCTTAAGACAATCACTCTTTCTTTAAACTGAATTGTAGTACATTTGGCATATAGTATTTCATTTTATTGACCAGGTAAGAGAGTTGGTATCTCACTATTAAATTTTAATTCTCATAAAACATGGTTGTCTATTTGTTAAAAATCTGCCTCAACTTGTGCAAATGTTAAATTTCTTCATAGTTTACATAAAATTAAATTTTAACTGGGCATCCTGTAGAGTTTTTGTTGTTTGTTTGTTTTCATATCTGTAAGCCATGAAATCAAAATAGAGGTCTTTTTATTCATTCAGCCCTGTTATATCATCAATGTATACTACATATTTTGCCATTTCTACATCACTATAATTCCAATGTTGAATCCTCTCCTCTACACAGAGGAAGGGTAAGGACCTAGCTAAAGAAATATCAAATAATGGCCAGGCCATTAAAATCAACCACTCATGAATAGCCAGCACCTCTAGAACAAGGCAAACAATTTTAATATGAACAGTTTTAGGGCACTGAAATATGTTGCCAGTAGCTACCATCATGAACAACTTCGAGTAAATTCAGTGACCATGTTCATTCACTGAAGATGGACTATGAAGTTCCAAGTGTTGTGGGACTTTTTATCATACTTGAAACTTTGAGAAGTATTAACTCTTGGACCATGTGACTGCTTCCTCTCTGCTGTGGAATATTTGTTTACACTGTAAAGAGCTACATTCTGATTGGTTTAATTAAGAGCTAAATGGCCAATAGCTAGACAGGAAGAGAACAGGCAGGACTTCTGGACAGAGAGAGAAGCAGTCAGAGGGATGAATCTAGGCACACGGGAGATGACATTGATACTTGGAGCGAGTTGGACACACAGAACTGGAGAGAAGTAAAAACCACAAAGTAAAATGCAGATTAACAAAAATATGGGTTAATTTAAATTATAAGAGCTAGTGGAACAAGCCTAAGATAATGGTTAATCTTTCATAATTTAGAACACTCTATGCCATTATTTGCAGGCTGGCCATCCCAATGAGAAAGCATACTATATATGATGTCCAACATGGGGACACCTATTTCCACATAGGACTTGAAAAAGCTCTTTAAAAGTTATAAACACACAAACACAGAGTCAAACATGGCTTTCTAGTACCACAGTCTCCCAGGCAAGCTGCAGTGTACAGAGAAACAGCTCCCAGCTGCTGCCTGGGGACTTGAGCCAGCCAACATCATGTGTGGAGCTGTGTGGTGGATTTAAGGCTTGGCTCATGTGATCAGAGAAAGCCGCAAGCACACAGTAACACAGTCTAGACTAAGAAAACCTTTAAACAGACACAGTAAAAAATGAGTATAGGCAGTCATAGAAAAAAATTAAATAGTTTAAAATAATAAAGTCTTTAAAGAGAGTAAAGTAATATTTAAAAAGTCACATAAAGATGAGAAATACACAAGAAATCTGGATACTATATGGTGCTTTGTTGACTTTGAATTTTTTAAATGCTAATGAATAGAAAACAGCAGTTTCTGAGAGACATTGTTCTATGAGTGCTAAATTAAAGCAGCCTATATATTTTAAGGATGTCTTAACTTTAATTGGAAGTCAGAAAATATTTTGTGTTGGGAGAGATGTTATGCTTTTATTTCCACAGAAGACAAAAAGCTATATGAATTCCTTTGAATTTAATGAAGATTAGATTTGACAAAGGGAGACCTCCTAAAAATCTTGACTACAGACATAAAAGAAAAAAAGAACAAGGCAAACTACAAGAAGGGTGACATATAAGCTGATTCCTTAACATGGGAGCAGCTCTGTGACTGGATGAGACATTATAAATCTTGTTGGCTATAGAGTTCTCATGACTTATTATTACATGTCATCCTTTCATATAACACGATAGAGATTTATATTACAGCTTGTTTATGAAGTCCAAATGGACTTAGAAAGTTAACAGATGGTTTTTACCTACTCAAATATAGAACAAAAAAAATTGTCTTTAGCTATTGGGCATACTGCAAGTCTATACTTGTTTTAATGCATACACACACAAATATATCCTTTAAAAGTTTGTGTGTTTTCAGAAGAAATGGATCAGAAACCAATAAAGACAAGCAACCCTGATGATCCAGCCTCTCAGAATTTCTGTTACAGTTTCTTCAAAATTCTACATCCAGAATAAAGTCAAAGCTTTAGCCTCACAGCCTACTCCAGCCTTCAGATATGTTCTTCAGATAAGACTTCATATAATTTCTACACTTTTACATTACACCGAAACTAAATAAAATATAATACAGCTAGGTCTCCCAATACTTGACCATTGTCCCAATTTTCTTAGGGTACCCTAGAGATGCTGTCACCCACAGACAACAGAAAACAGTCTAGAGAGCATGTCATCCACATTTCCAAGAGGTTGAGTGGGATGGTTTTTGGTCTTTTAATGGATTATGGATATTTATTATTATTTAGGGGAAGACTGGTTACAAGTTGCTTTTGGATATCTCCAGGGAGAAAGCTAAACAGAGGAGTTTAGATTCAGCAATTTCATTCTGAAAAGAACATGGAAATATGGAAATGTCAGGACAAAAGGATAAATTATTGAATCTATTTTTATACTAAGAAAAAATCTACTATTCTTAAATATTTTACCTTGGCATAGATTTTTACAAATTGATGCAAATTTGAGGTTATTTTGTTATACTGTATATATGTTTCTACTCTTGTTAAGGTATTGTACCTATGCAGTTCAATGGAAAAAATGTAGTGCAAAGTTCTAGTCCTTAAAACCTAATTAATCAGAATAATTAGGAAAAGAAGGTTATTAGTCATCTATAATAACCAAACTTTTAGTCATGTTAGGTATGTTTTCAAGGTCAAACCAAGGTATATTTAGATAGATATAAGGTCTTCTAATACTTTAGAGATCTATAGAATATGACAGTTAAGATGTTTTAGCAACATAAGGCTTTTCATAAAAGGAAAATATGTCTGCTTCTGACAGCACTTGTTTACTTCAAGAAAAGGATGATGGGCATCAAAGAACCTCCATATGGAGACTTTTTTCGTTGTGGAAAAGTCAGCCATGGGGCAATAAACTGCCCTTGCCTAAACTGCTGACAATATGCTGTCTAAATTTGACAAACAGGACATGAAAGAAGGTGACTGCCAGACCTTGATAAGACAAGGTAGGACAGTCCTTCAAAAAGTCCTGTGTCACAAAAAAGTCTGTCAGATATTCTAGACCTGTAGGCTAAAGATGGATGCCCCAATGTTACAGAGGAACCTTGGGTGATTATCCAGGCAGCCAGTTGTTTCTATCATTTCTATAGTTTTGGTAGTTGTTTGCTCTATACTTCCTGTTTACTCAGGTAATATTGATAATGTTATATCCTTCTCAGGTCTCTGATGGGGGTTGAAGAGCATATGGTTATACCATTTTCTTTATTAACAAATTTATAAAAGTCATAAGAAATGTAACGTTTATAAGGATGAGAAACATAAAAGCTTAAGTTGCTCATTTTAAAATATGTTTTAGGTCTAAAAAGATAGTTTTAAGATGATAATACAAGCTATGATAAAAATAGTTTAGGTATAAAACTTTGGGCTCACTAAGGTAGAATAGATAATACAGTACTTTCTCTGAATTTGCCAAATACAAATGGACTGGATATTGTGAAACAACTGCTACCTGATAATTGTCCTTATTGTATGAGTTTTACTATCTTAGTATTTAAACTTTCACTTTTTATTTAGACAATACCCAATAATTGTTCCTGTCATATGTAGTTTTACTATGTTAGAGTTAAACCTTTCCTTTTTTAACTAGACAGAAGAAGGAAATGTAGAATATTTGTTTGCATTATGAAGGTATCTCCTTGCCAAGACACCTTCTGATTTGTTGAAAGGAAAGCTAAATGGCCAAGAGTAGACAGGAAGAGAATAGGCAGGACTTCCTGACAAAGGGAGAAAAAGTCAGATGAATGAATCTAGATGCCTGGGAAAAGCCACTGACACTTGGAACAAGTTGGATACACAGAATGGGAGGGAGGTAAATGCCACATGATAGACACAGATTAATAAAAGTATGAGTTAGTTTAAGTTATAAGAGCTAATAGAACAAACCTAAGCTAAAGGCCAAGCTTTCATGATTAGTAAGAATCTGTGTTATTTGTTGGATGGTGGTCCCAATGAGAAAGCATACTACACATCCCCAAGTGGGATTATTTTATGAAAAGCTGGTTTCTTTCCATTTACCTGAGCAAGATCTCCATGATGAATGCAAACATTTCTAGGTCCATGTTTGTTTGGTAGGATTTCCTTTCTTGAAATCATATCTCCAGATACCTTTGTGTTCACTGCTATTTATCAGAGCCCACAGGATAAAACACTACAGTTAATTACATTCTTTGCAGAAAAATAAAAAACAAAACAAACAAACAAAAACTTCTTTCTAATTGAAGTCACTTCTCAATATTACATTATGTTTCCAAATTCAACTCTGGGGAGTCATTCTTTTTAGTAAGTCTTACATGTTATAGACATTCTATAGATACTCCCATGAAAAGGTTAACATATACCTACAATTGGGTCCTTTTCCCTATCCTATGAGTGCACACTGGTTGAGACAGAGCCCCACCTACACTGTCCCATTTAGGCTTTGATTGACACCTGACATTTGAGTAATATTCCTCTTCCTCAATTTCATCAGTTGGGGCCAATTTAGTCTTCACATTATGTTGATAACCTAAATTGTTAGCATAGGCCATGTCACCACTGAAGAGAAAAAGCTTGTCTTCAAATTACATTTAATTGCCTTCATTAAGTATTACAGCATTCTGTGACACATATTTGCAAAGTGGGCCGACTAAAATAAGCCAGGCACATCTCATTTCCTGAGCATCCCAGGCTTCCTTTGGTTCTGTCCTTGCTCTGTATTTCATTGTCCTCTATAGCACTGTGGTTGAGGAAACACCACCCTCATGCAAGAGATATGCACATTTTCTGAAAATAAATCTGGTTTTGGATCTCTAGTCTTCTGAGAATAAACATTTTCAGAGAATAGCTCTCCCTCTGGAGATTTGAATTCTCCCAGTGAATGAAAGTGGGCATTTTCTGAGAGCAGTTTACTGTCTGAGGTCAAGAGAGGCAGATACCCACCCAGTGGCTTCTTTGCAACATTGTCAGGAACAGCTAGTAGCAATTCAAGGTCACTGCAATAAGCGTCATTCAGGGAGTATGTTCCTGAATATGAATGGTTACTTGGCACCTCCCAAGAAAGAGTTGGTTTGACGTGCATACGATTCTAAATCACAGAATAGTCATTTAAGCTGGGTATGTGGGAACAAATTTTTATTCCCAGAAAGCAAGAGGCAGGCACAGAAGGATCCCTGAATGTTTGAGGTGAGTGTGGAAAGAGCCATACAGCAAAACTCTGTCCCATAAACTAAGGCAGCAGGGGAGATACCTCCATTGGTAAGTGCCTGTTGAGAAACCATGTGGAATCAGAAACCTAACATTCTCATTAAAGAAAACCGGCCTAGTGCAAAAGTTTCTGTAACTCTAATCTAAATTAAGGGAGGTAGAAGCAGGGGGATTCTGGAAGCTTGCTGGCCAGAAAGTCTAGATGAAATGGCAAACTCCAGTTTTAGTGAGAATCTTGTTGCAAAATCTAAAATACAGAGAAATTGAAGAAAATACTTGATAATGCCACACACACACACCACCACCACCTCTACCCCCACCACTATCACCACCACCATCACCAAAAACAAGAACAATAGCAACAACTAGACATTTTTTTCTCCCATAATTGAAGACTGTACTCAGGGCTTTGCACTTGGTAGACAAGTGCTCTACCACTGAACTAAATCTCCAAGTCCAGAAATAGACATTTTGAAAGCATGTTGATCAAGGCTCAGATTAACCTTCACTTTATCTGTTCATAATACTTGAGTGTGCTTATTAAAGTGACTCCATTAACTTGAGGGAAAAATAAAATCATACTTTCCTATCAATTCTCTGGCCATGTCAGGAGTGGTCACTTTTCCTAAATGTTCTTTTGGTCATTTAAACTCACAGCTATGCTTGTGAGATAGATTTGGCTGTATTTTCCTCTTAGTGAGCAAACACTTAACTGCATTTACTATGTGCCACACAAATGTCCAAGGTTAAAGTGCTTTTCAAATCAGAATCCACTGAATGCTCATGTCAGCCCTGACTTCCATTATTTTCACATTTTTTCAATAAAGAAACAGCACAGAAACACAAAGTGATTTGCTCAAAATTACCCACTGGCTTCTTCATGTATACATGCATTTGGATTCTTGGCTATAAGGAAGATGAAGGACATGAAAGGAATAATTATATCAGTCAACAGTTATTAATCACTTGTAGTGTGTGCCATGGAGCTAAGGGTAATGTATTCCTGTCTTCAGGATTACATTCTATGATATGGATGTTTCTAATCACTCAGACTCCGTAAGAATCCTGAGGCAAAAGAGGGGTCTAATAGAGTTGTCTGGAGCCTTGGTTTACATCTGGGTACAGGAGTCTAGACCCAGAATTGTTAATCCTATCATCTGGGGCTGCATCCTGCATTACCCAGGAGTAATTAAGGCTTGGTTGAAATGATTTTGATTCACTGAAGCCCATATCCTTCTTTAATAAAAGTTGACATTTCAAATGATTTTTCAGAGATGCCTCCAAATCCCCTCCAAAGCCTTCCCCATCTCTAACATGAAATTAAATCCTTGTTACATTGCTGTCGTTTTGTTCACCAGGCTTTCTCAGCCCTGCCAGCTCCTTCTAGGAGCTTGATTCAGTTCCATTCACAACCCCCACCACCTCAGTGTAGTTTGTTTTCCTTACTTGAAAGAATTCCTTGTCCTGTTTCTTTTGTTTGCCGACAGTATTTCCATTCACTCTGACAATCCTGTTTTATGGATCCTAGGTTATTGTCTTTCTTATAAAGTTCTTTTGGTTTCAATACTTTCTAGATTTATAATCCATGTAGTTTTAACCTCTTTAATTGCAGCTTTTTTTAACCTACATTTTCTTCTCATGGAAGATGTAAAGTAGGGGTTGAAAGCATCTTTCTTTCCAAAATCAATGCCCGCTTCTCCTTCAACAAGATACATTGAGCAAATTGTCTTCACTTTATGATTTAATGTGAGACTTGAATAATTGGCCAGACTTCCCATATTCATGAGTCTGTCTCAATTGCCTTTCTTCTGTTCTATTGAGTTACTTACTCTTCTGTACAACACTACCAGCACATTTTCATCCTGCTGCCTCTGCTGTGCATTGCCATATGATCTGGCAAGCACTAACTCCCCATTTTGAACGTTACTTTAATTATTCACTTTCTTCTTCCCGATTGATTTTAGGATGTCTATTTAATTTCACTGTAGTTCTTATCTGTATCATCCGTATCACAATGAATCCATATATTAGTTTAGAAATGATGATCTTTGTATGCCTAAAACAGTTCTCTCAATTCATTATGGTATCCTGTATGTTTTGCTCAGTGTCCACATGCTGGAGTAAACCTGTGTACAGATATGCAGAAGACAGATTGTGTGTCTCACTCTAATGCTTTTCACCTTATTTTTTGGGGCAGGGTTACTTTCTGAAGCAGAGGATCACCATTTTGTCTAGAGTGACTGGCTATTGAGCTCCTGGGATCTGTTTGCCTTTTTTTTTACAACACTGGGGTTGCACGTCTGCATGGTCATGTACAAGCCTTTTACTTTACACACGTGCTTCCACGGAGCACTCTTACCCTCTGAGTCATTCCTGCCTCCTTAAACCATTACTGTGAGTCTCAGGTCAGGTTTATATATGTCTATCTATCTATCTATCATCTATCTATCTATCTATCTATCTATCTAT
>LOJH01058681.1:0-10986 GCA_001685095.1 Ellobius talpinus
ACTCACAGAGATCCACCTACCTCTGCCTCCCAAGTGCTGGGATTAAAGACGTGCACCACCACTGCCCAGCTCTCCCCTTTATCTTCTTTTGTTGCCTTATTGCTCTATCTAGAAACTCAAGTATCATATTGAATGAATATGGAGAGTGTAGACAGCCTTGTCCTTGATTTTAGTGGAATTGCTTTGAGTTTTTCTCCATTTAATTTGATGCGGGCAGTTGGCTTGATCTATATTGCCTTTGTTATGTATAGGAATGTTCCTTGTTTCCCTGTTCTTTCCAAAACCTTAATCATGAAGGGGTTTTGGATTTTTGTTAAAAGCTTTTTCAGCATCTAATGTGATCATGCAGCTTTATCATTCAGCTTGTTTATATGGTGGATTACATTAACAGATTTTCATATGTTGAACTATCCCTGAATCTCTGGGATGAAACCTATTTGATCATGGTTCATGGTCTTTTGATGCGTTCTTGGATTCTGTTTGTCAATACTTTATTGTGTATTTTTGCATGAATGTTCATGAGGAAGACTGGTCTGTAATTCTCTTTCATTGTTACATCTCTGTTTGGTTTGGGTATCAAGGTAACTAAGGCCTCATAAAAAGAATTTGGCCATGTTCCTTTTGTTTCTATTGTATAAAACAAATTGAGGAGTATTAATATTAGCTCTTATTTGAAATTCTGATAGAATTCTGTGATGAAACCATTATCTGGTCCTGGGCTTTTGAGAAGGGCTTTTAATAACTGTTTCTATGTCCTCAGGGATTATAGGTCTGTTTAAATTCTTTATCTGGTCTTGATTTAATTTTGGGGAGAGTTACCTATCAAGAAAGTTGCCCATTTCTTTCAGATTTTCCAATTTTGTCAAGTACAGATTTTTAAAATATGGCCTAATGATCCTCTGTATTTCCTCAGAGTCTGTTGTTATGTCCCCTTTTTGTTTCTGATTTTGCTAATTTGGATGGTCTCTCTCTGTCTTTTGGTAAGTTTGGATATGGGTTTGTTTGTCTTGTTGATTTTCTCAAAGAACCAACTCTTTGCTTTATTGATTCTTTATATTGTTCTTTTTGTTTCAATATTATTGCTTTCTGCCCTGAGTTTGATTATTTCTTGCAATCTATTCATTCTGGATGAGTTTCCTTCTTTTTGTTCTACAACTTCAGGTGTGCTGTTAAGACACTAGTGTGAGGTTTCTCCAAATTCTTTTTGTAGGCATTTAGTGCTACAAACTTTCTTCTTAGCACTTCTTTCATAGTGTTCCATAAGTTGTGTATTCGTTTTCATTAAATTCTAGGAAGTCTTTAGTTTCTTTATTTCTTTCTTGACCCAGTGGTGGTTCAGTGGAGAGTTGTTCAGTTTCCGTGAGTTTGCAGGCTTTCGGTAGTTTATGTTGTTGTTGAGTTATAACTTTAACACATGGTAGTCCGATAAGATACAAGGGTTTATTCCAATTTTTTATATCTATTGTGATTTGTTTTATGACCAAGCATATGGTCAATTTTAGAGAAAGTTCTATGAGGTGCTGAGAAGAAGGTATATTCTTTTGCATTTGGGTGAAATGTTCTGTAGATGTTTATTAAGTCCAATTAAGACATAACATGCTAGTTCCCTTGTTTCTCTGCTAAGTTTCATCTGGCAGACCTGTCTATAGGTGAGAGTGGAGTATTGAGGTTTCTATTAATGTGTGGGGTTTGTAATTTAAGCTTTAGCAATGTTTCTTTTACAGATGTGGGTACCCTTGTATTTGGTGCAGAGATGTTCAGAATTGAGACTCCATTTTGATTGATTTTTCCTTTGAGGAATATGAAATGTCCTTCTCCATCTCTTTCGATTAATTTTAGTTTGATCTCTATTTTATTAGATGTTAGTATAGCTACACTGGCTTGCTTCTTAGGACCATTTGATTGGAAAATCTTTTTCCAACAATTTATTCTGAGGTAATGTCTGTCTTTGAAGTTGAGGTGAGTTTCTTGTGTACAGCAGAAGGATGGATCCTGCTTTCATATTTATTCTATTAACTTGTGTTTTTTCATTGGCAATTGATATTTACAGATGTTGTTGATCAGTGATTCTTAATTACTGTTATTTCTTGGTTTTGGTGGTGGTGCTGGTGTGTGTTTCCTTTTTTGGCTTTACTGCTGTGAAATTATCTATTGCTTGTGTTTTTGTGGATGTAGCTGAGTTCCTTGGGTTGGAGGTTTCCTTCTAGTACTTTCTGTATGTGGTTCTGGGTTTGTAGATAGATATTGTTTAAAGTTTTGCTGCGTATAGTAGTCTGGGCTAGCATCCATGGTCCCTTAGTGTCTGTAAAATGTCTGTCTAGAACCTTCTGGCTTTTAAAGTCTCCATTGAGAAGTCGGGTGTCTGCCTTTATATGTTATTTGGCCTTTTTCCTTTGCAGTTCTTAAATTCTTTACTTATTCTGTATGTTTAGTGCTTTGATTATTGTGTGGCGAGGAAACTTTTTTGGGGGTGTCTAGACTATTTGGTATTCTGTAAGCTTTAGGAAAGTTTTCTTCTATGATTTTGCTGAATGTTTTCTGTGCCTTTGAGCTGGGATTCTTCTTCTGTTGCTATTATTCTTAGGTTTGATTTTTTTTTCATGGTGTCTCAGATTTCCTGTATGTTTTGTGTTAGGAATTTATTGGATTTAACATTTTCTTTGACTGAGAAAATCTGTTTCCTCTATTGTACCTTTAACACCTGAGATTCTCTCTTCTATCTCTTGTATTCTGTTGGTGTTGTTTGCATCTTTAGTTCTTGTTTGCTTTCCCAGATTTTCTATTTCCAGAATTTGCTTGGTTTGTGTTTTCTTTAGCTTCTATTTTAATTTTCAAGTCTTGAACCATTTCCTTCACTTGTTTGATTTTGTTTTCTTGACTTTCTTTGCTTTCTTTAAGGGATTTATTGATTTCTTCCAATTTTTTTGTCTTTGTCTTTCCCTAGACTTCTTTAAAGGAATTTTTGTTTCCTCTTTAAGAATCTCTATCATCTTCATAAAGTAATTTTTAAGTTTGTTTTTTGTGTGTTGTGTAACTGCTTTGGAATGTGCATTGGAATATTCAGGTGTTGCTGCTGTAGGATCACTGGTTTCTAGGGGTACCATAATGCTCTTTACACTGGTGTTTAGTCATCTTTTCTTCCAACTCATGTGGCTTGTGCCTATGTAGTCTGCTGGGATTGCAGGGGAGTGCTCACCATGGGAAGGATGTTCAGTTGGGTAGGGTTGGGCAGCAGGGTGGGTCTTGGAGGGACAGAGTGCAGTGGGTGGCAGGGATAGAGATGCAGCCTGGAGGCAGGTCTCTCACCTGCTTGCAGGCTGCTGGAGACTCCATCAGGGCAATGGAGTTCCACCAGAGGTGGGGGCAGGGCCCACCTGCCTTACTGGTTCTGGGAGGAGAGGGAGAGAGGCAAGGGGTATGACCTGGGATTTAGTCAGGGCCTAGATTTTAGGGCAGTCTAGCAGAGACAGTTTATCTCTTTACGCAGGTCAGAAATTTGACCATTGACGATATGAGAAAAATCTGACATATTCAAATCCCATGTGGCAGGAAATTGTTGACAACCAAGATTGTGCTTGAACAGCAAATAATCTATAGTAATTCTATTTTGTAAAACTGTGGTTCTTAACTCACCCATCTCTTGATTAATTTCTGCTAAGATTTTTACTGCAATATTAATAGTTTTACTAATCATACAGGTCTTTCTTTGTATTCCAGCAATCATTCCTAGAACTGACAATAAAAACCCCTAAGAACAATTCTCAGCATGGTAAAACAACATTATACTCTTTCCTATTATAAGAGTGCTTTTTATTCTCCTTGACAAAAGTCATTTTCATACTGCATTGAGAAGCTGAGAATTAACATGTTATATAGCTAATAAATATAATAGCATTCTTTTTGGGTGAGTAGTAGGAGCCACCTGGTACTTTGTTTATTTTCTGGAAAGATACAAGCATAATCTTGCCCCAGTGTTTGAAGAGGATCAGTCCCTTTATATTGATTTGTTTTTACATCTTTTCACTTAACATATATGTTAGGCTTTAGGACAAAATGCTGTGGGGCAACAGAAGAAGCATTATCCTTTAAAGTGAAAACACTAAAGTTAGCATGGCTAAATGTAGTATAGTGTGGGGGGATTTATGTGAGTGCATATAACCCTTTCTATTTTTAAAATTTGACATTTAAGTATTTGATAGTGTCATTCCATACTAGCATGACACTGAGGATTGTAAGGGCTTTTAGTACCATGACTAATATTTCATGAATTGTAAAATTCTTTAAATGGTTTGATCATATAAGCAAGACCATTATCAGGCTTTAGTTGTAAAGAAAGCCCCAAAAGGAAGGACATCAAGAGTTATTTGACAAAGTCATGTACCACATGTGACACAGCGGAATTTTTCCGGAGCACCCCATGCCATATCTGCCAGGTTCTTCAATTGACTAGTTAGGGAGAGGCAAAAATATAGCAATCTCTTCTGATTCCACTGAAAAGTTGTTACTTTTTCTGCTCAGCCTTGCTCAATCCTCCTAAGGGAGCCTCTCAACAAGGGTTTTCAGTTCAGTCCCCTCAAGAATGTGCCAGCCAGGGTCTTCTAATTCTGTGCCAGTGAATGAAGATTGTCACCCAAGACTCTATGAAAAAAAGATATATTTGGAAAGGAGGGGTCCAGGAGAGTTGCTGCCTTATGGGGCTAGCCACAAACCTAGCACTAGAGAACTTCCCAAAAATATACAAGGATAACCCCAACTAAGTCACTAAGCAATAGTCGAGAGGGTGCCAAAACTGGCTTTCCCCAGTAGTCAGATTGATGAATATCTAAATGTCAGCACAAAACCTTCATCAAGCAACTGCTGGATACAGGGGCAGAGACACACACTGGAGCACAGGACTGACCTACCAAGGTCCAGTTGAAGAGTGGGAGGAGTGAGAATATGAACAAAGAGGTCAAGACCATGATGGGTTCATCCACTGAGACAGCTTACCTGAGCTAATGAAAGCTCACCAACTCCAGCTGGACTGAGAAGGAACCAGCATAGGACCAAACTAGGCCCTCTGAATGTGGGTGACAGTTGTATGGCTGAAGCNAAGAGTGGGAGGAGTGAGAATATGAACAAAGAGGTCAAGACCATGATGGGTTCATCCACTGAGACAGCTTACCTGAGCTAATGAAAGCTCACCAACTCCAGCTGGACTGAGAAGGAACCAGCATAGGACCAAACTAGGCCCTCTGAATGTGGGTGACAGTTGTATGGCTGAAGCAGACTGCAGGACCATTTGCAGTAGCACCAGGATTTATCCCTACTGCTTGTACTGGCTTTTTGGGAACCCATTATCTTTGGAGGGATACCTTGCTCTGCCTAGATATAGTATGGAAGGCCTGGGACCTTCCTCAAATCAATGTATCTTAGTCTCTCTGAGGAGTGGATGTGAGGTAAAGTGAGGGGGAGGGCATGGGAGAAAGGAAGGAGTGAAATCTGGGATTGGTACGTAAAATGAAAAAAGTTAGTTTGTTTTTTTAAAAAAATTTAAAAATACACAGAAAATATAAAAATAAAAATAGAGTTGCCATGGTCATGGTGCCTCTTCACAGCAACAGAAAAAAAAAGATCCTATAGCTTTGGGTCTTCAGGATTGGTCCCTTCACATGCTCCAGCAGATCACAGATTGGGTGGATGTTGTGGTGGGCAAACTCATAACCCTAGTTCTGGGCCTGAGTAGATGCAGGATAGGTCAGCACACCTGCTCTCCTTTGTCCTCGCCATCACGGAGAGCTTTCCTGCCTTGCCCTGGATAATTTACCCTTTGCAACCATGAGCAAGGGTCAGGGCTAGTTCTCCTGCTTTCACGTCTACAGGGTCAGTTCTCCAACATCTATACCTTTAGGGCCATCTCTTCTGTGTGGCCCAGGCATAGGGTAGGGGGCACTTTCCTGAGTACTGCAACTGATGAGAAGCAGGGCCAGTTCTTTTGCCCTTATGAACTCAGGGCCTGTTTTACTACATGCCTCAGGCCTTGATAGGTGGAGGGTGGGATGGGGGAAGGCATCTCTTCCCCAGCCATACCACCACATGGCTATTGAGTAATGAGAATAGTTCTGTGCTCGCAACTTCGGAGCTGACTCACCCACACCTCTGCTGATGGGGTTGGCTCTATTGTGCTGCCCAGACGAGGTGCAGGGCCTGTTCTCCCTTTTGTTGCATCTGAGGGGGTACAGGAGCAGCTTTCCCACTCTTATGACCTCTGGAATAGCACTCTCACCTGCCTGCCTCCAGCATTGATGGACAAGGGGCTTGGTGGGGTTGCTCTGTTTGCCACCCATGCCATCATATAACAGATGAGTAATGGGTAGAGTTCTGCCATACTCACAATTTTGGGGTGGGGCTGGCTCACCCAAACCTCCACCATGGCAACCCCTTTTATAAAAGAAAGCATTTAATTAGGGCTTGCTTACATTCAGAGGTTTAGTTCATTATCAACATGACAGGAAGCATGGAGAGGTAGCTGGGAGTTCTATTTCTGGGTCAGCAAGCAGCAAGAAGAGTGGGAAAGAGCCACTGGGTCTGGCTTGAGCTTTTGAAACCTCAAAGCCCACCCCTAATGATACACTTCCTCCAACAAGGCCACACTTATCCCAACAATGCCACAGCTACCCCAACAAGACCACACCTCCTAATGCCACTCCTTAAGCCTTCAAATATGTGAGCCTATAGGGTCATTCTTATTCAAACCACCAGACCTGATAAAGGCCTCTGACACAAGCAGCCCTAGTTTCAGATGTCAAGTTGTTGTGAAAACCATCCACTATTAATTATGCACTAGAAACTTGAAATACTGTGTAAAATCTTCAATGGAAGACATGCTCTTGTGAACTTCCTCTAACTTTCTCCATTGTCAGAGTCTGATCATTTATGTCAGACCAGTGGTTGAATAAGGCACTGATCTATGAGTCTAGCAGAATATCATTAGAAAACATTTTATTGATCTTTAATCATCAGAGAGGCTTCCTCCAGCAGCAGATGGGAACAGATGCAGATACCTGTTAGGAAAAAATCCTAAGGGGGGTTGGGGGGGACACGACACGACACGGAAGTTGGGGCGGAACAAGAGAGCTGTCTGAGAATGAGCAGACAAAAAAAGGTGGAAATGGGGGTGGGACCAACCTCGTGGTTGAGAATGAACAGAGAAAGAAAAGCAAAAGGGGAGGGTGAGAACGAGAGCACACAAACGCGGACTTTGGAGCGTAATTTGCTTTAAGTTAGATAGTCTCAATTTAAAAGATTTTTGTAAATGCCCACTTAAGGGTGTTTTGAAATCAGCTAGGAATTGCAAGAAACTCACTTAAATGCATGCCTGTAACTCCAACTTGTTGCAGCGCATCCAACTGGAACGGAGCTGAGTCAGGAAACGAGGGTCCATGAGAAAATGGCCAGGGATGTCTCCCCACCAACTCTGCAAGAGGCCTGGCCTTTGCCACGTGTGTGTATCAGGCTTTTGGCACAGCTGAGACTTCAACAAACACCGGAAAAGCAAATGGGTCACCCCAAAGCCCTACCCACATGCAGTTTAAAAGGGGAACTCACCAAGTGAAGCCGAACTTGCATGGCGGAGCATATGCACAGAAAGGGCATACTTCAGCATGGTGGGCCCTCAGGAAGAACTCAACCCCCTGGGTGGGACCTCCATGTTAGGAAAAAAAAATCCTAAGACAAGCCACTCGGCCGGCGTGCAAAAATTCAATTAAAACGTATTAAACCGAATTAAAATGCCCATGTTTTATTAAGAGCAGCGCTCTCGGGTGTGAAGGGAGACAGAAAACCGGGGAGCACATGCAAACCAGGGACCATGTGCTCCTTCTCTGGGAGCCCACTTAAATACCCTGGGCGGGAGGGTCAGGACTTGGCATGCTGGAATTTGGAGTCTAGAGCAATGCAAGTCCCAGGCCATGGGGCTGGGATGGATGCTGGGGGCTAGGGTGACGCTCCCAACTTAACAATACCCACAGCCAAACATGCAGAAGGAGAGTATAAATTGAACTTCTCCATCAAGTCTCTCCCCTCAGAGCTCAGGGAATCCTATAGAAGAGCAGGGCAAAATTTTGTAAGAGCCAGAGGGGTGGAGAATACCAAGAGAGCAAGGCCCTCTAAATCAACTAAGTGAGACACAAGAGCTCACAGAGACTAAAAGCATCAAGTACAGGGCCTACACAGCTCTACACCAGGTCTTCTGTGTATATATTATACCTGTCAGCTTAGCATTTTTATTAGAGTCCTGCGGGTTCCCCAGCAATCCCCTCTGTATGTCCCCCAGTGGTTTCAGGGTGCAGAGGAGTTGGGGAACAGGGTCTCAGCAGGGCGGTGGTGAGTATGACACATATAAACAATCCTGGAAATTATGTCAGAGGATGTCTCATTTATTGAAAGAACAGGACCAGCTTATATAGCTCGAATCAGGGGGCAGGGGAGGACAAATGAGCAAGGGAGGAAATGCACCTAATTTGCATATGCAGACCTGATTCAAGTCAGGCAACCATTAATGACCAATTCAAACACCAAAGCAGGCAGGAGGAAGCGCTGCTGCAGAAGCAGGGATTTTCCAAGTGTTAGATTAGCAGACTGTCAGTCACATGATTTTTGAGGAGCCAGTTCTCTGACTCTAACATGATGTGGTCTTTGTTTCCATGGAGTTGAGTGGGTCCAGGCCTGATTTGGGTAGGGAGCGGCCCCACTCCTACTGATGTCTAGGGTATGGGCAATGTCCTGCTGTCCCTCATCTGAACTGGGAGCCCACATCTTCGGCTTTGTGCTTTAGAATGGGACCACGTCGTCAAACGAGTCAGTAAAGTCTGTGGGAATAGTTTGAGAGTGTGCCAAAACTTGGTTGGTGGTGACTTTGGCTATATTAGTAACTTGCTTTTTGAGAAACTGTATAAGTCATGGGGCAACAAGGATGGCTCTGATAGGTACAATGAGGTCTATCCAGGTCAAGAGCCAGGCAATGAGGGGTTGGGGTCCCAGGAGGCAGGGTCATTGGAGGCAGCATATTGAAACTTCAAATTGTTGCAGAGTTCCGGAGGGTCTTGCTATTTTATTCAACCAATCTAGATTAATTTACATAGAATCAACGTTCATTTACATAGAATCAACATCATATAAGTTTCCGCCCCCTCCTCTCCCTTGCCCCCCCAGCCCCCCTTCTACTGTCAAGAAGTTTAGAGCCCTTCAATTTCATCATCATACCAGGGTTGTCTAAGATTAGCTGCAAAAGTACATATGGAGGCTGTCTGATTATAAATAAAAAGGATTCTGAGAAGAATTTATACAGTTAATAATACTTCATTGTTTAAAGAGCAGCCCAGCTCCTGAGCTGGATATTTCGGGGTCGAGGGCAGGGTCTGCAAGTCATACTCTGTAACAGGGAGGTACTGAGGGATGCTTGGAGAACCTGGTGGCCAGGTCCAGCTTTGATATGTTAAACAGATCCCTTAGCCTTTTGTCCTGGGTTTGAAATTTAACAGCCCAGTCTTTTTGCTGGTAATAAATGAAAGATAAAGGACAATGAAATTATCTATGACTTCTTCGCGTTGACACTAAGACAACGTAGTTGGGACCCAAAAACCTGGAATGTTAACCAGGTCCAGGAAGAGCTGCTGTTTTACTTGCTGTCCAGGCTCTGTAGGAACTTCCAGGCTAGGAGGGTGCAGGCTGCAGTTGGAGCAGTTTGCAATCTTTAATTGTTTGGATAACTGTGGAGCACATATATAGTAGGGGTAGAGCACAAAGCTAAGAAATTTTAGTGGATTTTTTTTTTTGGTGTGCATTTGAAATTTCCAGGTCTACCATCCGGTAGCTGGGCGAGGGGAGTCACAAGAATAGGAAAGGAGAAGAGTTCCCACCCCCACAGGACTGGGCAGGTAGGGAAACAGGCTGTTGCCCTGTGAGGGGATCCAAGACAATTTCCTGAAGCTTACAGGGAGCTTGCTTAAGTTTACAAAGACAGGCAGAAGTTCCAGAAATGTTAGCCCTGTCACTGAAATACATACACACTGCAGAAAAGGCAGTTAACCGTTGTCTGAAAAACAGCTAAAGCAAACTTAGGCCTTCCAGGCCTAGCAAAAGCTTTAACTTTGGGTTAAAATGAACATCTTTTTCTCTGTCAGGAGGGCCAGATATAGATTGGACAGACATGACTTTAGCCCAAAACTCTATAATTGGAAGATAACCAAAGGAAATTTAAAATCTTAAGCTTGTACCTGAATGGTAGCATTGCTTTACCACAGCTAGGTTAACAACTTCTCCAAACTCCACTGATCAATGCTAAAACGCTGAACTACTGACGTCTTAGGATAGCAATAGCATAGCAAAGGAAAGAAATCTGACACCTTTCTCATAGACTTAAGCCATCGTTTTATACCTTCAAGTTGAAACCATTTACCCCAAAACACCTTCTCAGACCCTCATAGGCCAAGCCTTTGTGTCTTCATACTTGAATCTGCACATTTTAAAACACCTCCTTAAACCCTAAAACATTTCTCACCACTTAAGCTTTCCTATTCTCGGGCCTTAAATAAACTTTACACCTTTTAATTTTTATTCAATCTTTCATAGTCACTGTAAAGTGAGTTCCTTTAAATAAAGGAATAGTAAAAAGTTTCATTGAAACCAGGCAGCAGCGGGCATGCCTTTAATCCCAGCACTCAAGAGGCAGAGGCAGGCAGATCTCTGTGAGTTCGAAGCCAGCCTGGTCTATAGAATGAGTCCCAGGATAGGTTCCAAAGTTTCACAAAGAAATTCTGTCTAGAAAAATCATACAAAAAAGTTTTATTAAAATTTGTTTTTTGAATTTATCACCCTTTTTGGAGCCTGTCTAAATAAAATAAAATAAATTCTGTAATAAAATAAACTCTGTCTAGCTCTATGTAGTGAAGTACAATTAATAAAAACTCAGAGAGAGAAATTGGGGTTCAACCTGAAGACCAGAAA
>LOJH01058682.1:2984-14358 GCA_001685095.1 Ellobius talpinus
TTTTTTTTGGCTGTTTTGTTTTTAATTAATTTGGAGTGGGGGCATCCTGCAGGGGTGAGCGGTGGCTACAGAGGCCCTGGGAGGTGAGTAGGATTGGGGTGCATGATCTGAAATTTCCAATGAATTAATAAGAAATTAAAATAAAAAATAAAAAACGTAGAGGTCAAACTCTGGGAGTTTAGGTACCATATGGTTCCTCCGGTGCAGCTTTACACAGTTCATTATTGCTTTATGGGAAAGCTTTGAAATAAATCAAATATGCAAAAGTAGAAGATAAAATTCAAAGGACTCAACTAATTTCTTCTAATGTGAATTTGGTTAGGTGAAGTTGTCATTTGGATCCCTATGAGGGTCAACTTTATTTTTCTCCGTATTTATTTACTTGTGTGTGTGTGTGTGCTTGCATCGCACGCTTATGTATGTGTACGTGTGCACTCATGAGTGCACGTGTACATGGCAGGGAAAGTCTTTGAGTGCCCTGCCCTATTGCTTTCTGCCATATTCCCTTGAAACAGGGTCTTTCACGGAAACTGGAATTAGACTGGTAGCCAGGAAATCCCAATGACTCCCCTGTCTCTGAGCCCACAGCCCTGGGATTACAGGCATGGGCGTAGCCATGCTGGCTTTTTCTGAAATCCTGAGGATTTGAATGCAAGTAAATCTTCCTGCTGAGGCGTCTCCCAGCCCCAGGACTCGGACTCAGCTTTTAATCTGCAGTTATTTGCTTTTCCATCTTTGTTTTGGCTCCTAAATCCTCAAAGAAGTGACTAAAAAGAACTTCATACATCTAATGAAAATTAGTGCACATTCTTACGAGAAAGTGCACAATACGAGCAATAGGAAGAAGGCAGGATTACATTTTTAGCTTGGAGGAATGTGCAACAAATCAGACATTTCCACTGAGCCTTCTCCAGCTCTCTGAGCCTGTCTTCTCTACTGTTATAAAGAGCCGTTGGGTTTAAGGAATACAATCATATGGTGTTAGCTCCGAGGAAGCCCTGTGTTGATTGCTAAGAAAGAGGTCAAAGACTATTAAGGATTCAAATGAGATAATCATTCCTTAATAAGTTCTTCTAAGATTGTAACATTAGGCCACTGGAAAAGAATCTGGTGAGCAACTGTCAGGTTTCCAAAACAGCCACCAGTATTTATGCTAGAAGCAATCGAGCATATGTCCAAACCCATCTTCACACCAGTGTGCGGAGACCGAAATGGCACCCACAGTTTGGGCGAAAGGACAGATCATCACCCTGTAATAATGAGGTTGAGGTCAACGCTAATTAACGCGGATATATTTGGAAGCTGAAGCAGGTGTTTTGGGGAAGGCTTCCCTTTGATGGAACGCTGGTCTCGCCCCCCACCCCCCCGCCAACACACACCCTAGGGGCACAAAGAGATGAGCCAGCTCGTTCTCTGAAAGGTTGCTGGGATGCAGCAACTGGTTCTCAGACATGTTTGTGCGAGAGTGTCAGGCAACTTCTTTCCAATGGTCGCCTAGCGTTTAGGTCCAAGATTTTCTCACATCTAATGGTGGGGGAGTGGCTGACACTGGAAAGTTACCTCTTGTCTGTGTTTATTACTTAAGTTCTAGATCGGCAGTTCTCAAGCTGTGAGTTACAATCCTTTAGGAGGTCAAAAGACCCTTCACAGGGGTTGCATATCCAATATCCTGAATATCAGCTATTTATATCACAATTCATAATGGTAGCAAAATTACAGTTACGAAGTTGCAATGAAATAGTTTTATGGTTGGGGGTAACCCCAACATGAGGAGCTGTCTTACAGGGTCACAGCATTAGGAAGGTTGGGAACCACTGGTCTAGATGCACAAGATTGAATTAGCTCCACGTTTCCTTTTCCAGATCCCAGCATCTTCTCCACTGGGCCTTCAAGATGGGAAGAACTTTGTCTGCCAACCTTATATCCACTTAAAGCTGCTCAGGGCAGAGAAGGCTGGAGAGAACCAAAGGGAAGGTTGGACTAGACTTTGTTCTCCTTTTGACCTTTTTTATTCTCTTGGAACAGATGAACTCATGTTTTCTTGCAAACACTGTTTTCTATTTATCCAAGAGTGATGGATATGCGGGGAGGGAAGTCAGAACATCCTAGGATGCAGAATTTGATAAAGTGTGTTTGGGGAGGGAAAGTCTCCCCATGCCCTTGCTGTATTCTCAACACTCAGAAGCAGGACCACAGTCAGAATGGGATGCTCACTAGGCCAATAGTACCACAGCTCATGCCCTGATCACTCTTCTTCAGTGGCTCACTTGTTCTCCTTTGGAATTTGCCTGGCTTCTGATGGAGTCACTGCCTTAGATTTCAGCTTCAAGGAGAGCCTTTGTCCAACTGGCTAATCTCACTGGTAGGTAAGATTAAACTGGAGGAGGAGATACAGTGTCTCTGTACACCAGCTTTGCCAGTAACTTTGTTTCCCTTTTGATACTATGAATCTATTGGTAAACTGATGAGAACAGATAAATAAAGAGTGAATGATTAGCCCCCCTCAGCTTTCAATGGTAGTGCCACTGAGCCCCGAACTTAATAATCCATTCTTAGAAGAGAAATGGGCAGCCAAATTTGGGGAGGAAATTAATCTGGCTGAAAAATAAAAAAGGAGACCATACACACACTAGTGTGGTTGCTAAATTTCAAGAACTCTATGTAGATGGAACACCACAGTTAGGCATATAGGATCATACTGGATGGGCTATTATCAACTTATGGCTATGTAAATGACTCAGGAATGCCATGAGGGAAGATTCATGTTAGAGAGAGGACTCAAGGCCTTTCCTTTCAATCAGCTTGTACATTCTTATACATGGACCAGAGGATGGTTCTGAATACAGCGGGATGTTTGACCACCGAGGTTTGTCCCTGAGATGTACACCTAAGTTTTCCACAGCACTGTGATATTTGACTTTGAAATAGTTTGGTGTGGTATGTGTGCACAGAGCTGGAGTTTAATCTACCCCTAAAGCTTACAATATTAGCTGCTTAGCAGTCAAAATTCCACAGTCTTCACTCCACAATCTGGAAAAAGACAGGGAAGAATTTCAGACACCCTTCTTACAATCTAACCAAGCACATACCTTGGAAAACCACTCATTTTACTACTGAAAAGCTATGCCCAGAGTTTTGTTTGCCAATGAAAAAGGTCAACATTGATTTAGCGTCCCTCTGAGTGAGCCTCATCCCAAAAGGCGTTCTTTCTCACTTCTCAAGAGCAGTGTGGGGACAAGACCCCTTTGAGCAAACACTGGACAGCTGGGATTTGCTGAACGAGTTGGTGACACCTTAAAGCTCTTTGAATGGATGAGAGCATCAAACTGATGGTGGATTCTGAGCCAGGTGCCCAGCCTAAGGGACGGAAGCAGTAGCTCCCTGGCAAGCCCTGGTGAGGCCCAACAGGCTTGATAGAGTTTCATGAACATGGCATCACCCAGAGAGGAAAGACAGCAGAAGATAAAAAGAAAAACAAATCAGAAGCCACTAATGAGCCCCTTGAGACTTCTCAGAAACACCTAGCACAGATTTTCTTGAAATACGAGAGTCAAACCTGCAAACAGAGTGGGAAGTTGGATATGAAAATGCTTAGTTAGCAAAGAAAATGTAAATGATCATTCAAAGGATGGTGCCAATTATATCCTTTACTGAATCTATAACATTTGTCCTGAATCCACAGAGGTTTCCTTAGGGGTGTCAAGCTAAGATGACCCACAAAGGATGATGCTATAACCTCAGGTTTCTTGGGAATGACTTCAAAGCTGACCTAAGGAACTCATGTAAGTTCATAGTGACTTCATCTGGGAGGCAAGATGGCAGGGAAAGTGTGAGCCTTTGAACCACCTGGAGAATATTTCCACCCCACAATTTCCCCGGGGCCCACTCTAGCTTAGTGAATCGGAACTTCTGGTGATGGGATTGAGAATGACTGCGGGACCCCAGATATTCTAATATGCCCAGCATGCCCCTTCCTTACCCCAGTGGAGAACTGATTTTCTTTATGATACACTGATATCCAAGGAGAAAGAGTTATAAGAATAGGCCAAGGGAGAGAATCATTTATAAGGAAAAAGTCAAGCCATGTCTGTTGTAGGTGGTTTCTGTTCCACCCAGACTTCCGAAATAATCACACAGAAACCATATTATTTGCAATACTGTCTGGCCAATAGCTTAAGCATATTTCTGGCTAAGTCTTATATCCAAAACGAACCCATATCCTTTAATCTGTGTATCGCCACATGGCTGTGGCTTACAGGGTAGAGTTCCATCCTGAACATCTGTCTCTGGTGGGGCTCCATGGCTTCTCCTTAATTCCACCTCCTTTCTCCCAGCATTCAGTTTAGTTTTCCCCACCTATCTACCCTATNACCATATTATTTGCAATACTGTCTGGCCAATAGCTTAAGCATATTTCTGGCTAAGTCTTATATCCAAAACGAACCCATATCCTTTAATCTGTGTATCGCCACATGGCTGTGGCTTACAGGGTAGAGTTCCATCCTGAACATCTGTCTCTGGTGGGGCTCCATGGCTTCTCCTTAATTCCACCTCCTTTCTCCCAGCATTCAGTTTAGTTTTCCCCACCTATCTACCCTATCAGGCCAAACCAGTTTCTTTATTAAACAATGGTATTCACAGCACACAGAGGGGAATCCCACATCACACGTGAACAAATGGACAAAGTTTACATGGACATTATAAACAAGCTTCAGAAGGTCTCTTATTAATGCACATGGCAGAAATATCTTTGTTTTTCTTCTTCTTTTTTTGATAAAACATCTGGGTTGAATTTGTCTGTTTTTCTATGCCTTCTCATTAGCCCTGAAATCAAAGTAGGTAGTGTTTTCGCAGACTTCCAAGCAAACAAGCAAACTAAAATAAAAGAAACCGACATGGAGGAAAAGAAAGGGTTAATAACACTCATGCGGCCTGAGGGTGGTAGAGTTAGGATTGAGCACACACATCTGCCTGGTTTTTATGACTGCAAAAATATAACAAAGCATGTCAGGAAGATACGAAAAAGAGAAAGTTACTGTATTTAAGACAATATCCAGAAACTATGCAGAGCAGTGTGTCCACAATCAGGAGCAAAGCCGAGGGTGAAGACATTGTAAAGGAGAACTATTGTGATTGTTCATGTTACTGGCACATGGGAAGGACACTGGGAGTTTTGAAGGGAACAAAAGAATGGACAGAAGCATGTAAGCGAAGAAAGACGTGAATTAGCTAAGTTTAGCTTTGGCAAAGGCACAGAAGTCTTAGTCCACGTCTGATGGTTACCGTTTTTTTTTTTCTCAACCATCAGGCCCGATGATTTGGGGAGTGAGAGGGGAGGTCCTGGGAGCAGAAAAGACTCCTCAGGCATCCGCTGTAGTGAGTCGCCTGTCTGAGCAGTGCACTGAGGTCTGTCTCAGTCCAAAGTCCAGACTTTCTGTGGCTCCGGAGTCAGCATTCCTCCTCTTTCCCTCCCGCCGTGTTGTCTGATGAAACCCTGACTACCTTTCTGTTAAGTGACGCCCCCCTTGAAAAGTAATGTTTGTCATAATTAACGTGATGGATGCTGGAGACACAACAGCTTTTTACATTAAACTAGATTGTTTCCACTTCTCCGCAACCATCTCTCTGCTTCCTGGCTGCACCCTGGTGGTTCTGTTTGGATAGGATCTGCGATCCCTTTTGCCCAATGGAAACCTTCGTTGGAAGGAGTCCCTTTGGCAGGAAATTATGCAGAGAAGCCATCTTTCTAAAAAGAGATCTTTTCTCTTATTCTCATATCCAGGCTGTTATTTGATTCTGACAGAACAGAACATGGAGGACAAAATTTCTGTTCCTATCACCCGAGCCTTTCACCACACAAGGCATAGGCTCTCTAATCTGAGCCATCTTGTGTCCACAGAATCTGCTAGGCTTCCACGTGCTGAGTTTTTTTGCCCAGCCAGAGTCCATGTCCACATGCCATCTGTGTGAGAATAACCCTGTTTTCCCAGCTACAATCCCACAAGAGAAACTCCATCCAAAACACGGTAAAGAAAGAGCCTGCAGGTGGTCAGGGAAGCATGTAGTAATCCTTGGTTGATTAATTTAGTATCCTTCAGAGACCTGGAGATCTCCAGGCTGCTGTTTCTGTCTAGATGCTGTAACTTCCCCCATCTGAGACCCCCACGATGCCTTACGTTAATTCATCTCCGGACAAAGTAGAAGTATTACTGCCTCGCCAATAAAAAGTATTCCTGTCTAGGAAAGAAGCCTTGAGAGCAAAGCTGGAATAATGTTCAAAAGAACAAGAGTTTGGAAAATTGCAAAGTCGTACACACGGTGCAAGCTCTTGTCTATCTGTGAATCTTTTGAACGACTACCTCTGTTTTTACTCCTATGTTATACATTACCAAGAAAACAGACCTTCTGACTTTAATTCCTGGTAAACAAAACAGTTGTTTATCTAACATCTGGCAAAACAAAAACAAAATCACCTGTGAATTGTGGTTTGTTTTGTTTCTTCACCAAGTAAGTGTGTCTAACTTAGGAATTAACCTTTTGATAAAAATTCAAAGAATAGGCTTTTAGGCCATAATTTTTGTTGCTATTCATCAACTCTGCTATTTTAACATGAAACATGAGGAGTGTGTAAATTAATGAGCATGGTTGTGTTCAAATTAAACTTTATTTACAAAAACAAACAGTGGGGCAGATTCAGTTTATGGGTTTGCCTTCCCCCGGTATAAAGTATTTACAATCTAAGCTATGGATAGATGCATTTACAGTCTAACAATGGACAAATGAACTCTTGAACACAAACCGTTTGCTTATGATTAGAGGAAACACAGAACACAATACCTGCTAGGTTTTGGGCTAAAGCTAGCAAGCATTGTCTAGTTGTCTACTGTCTAATTAGATCCCTATTTTGTGGCTTGTAAAGCTAGACTCAGAAAACTTAAGTAACTTACTCAAGAACACAAAACAATGTTAACAGAGCCCCGCAGTCTTTTTTTCCTGAGAGTTGCAGTGTGCCACAACAGTTATCCACAAGGCCCCGGCACTGTAGGTCAGTGGTTCTCAACTTGGGGATCATGACCCCGAAGGGTCAAACAACCCTTTCTCAGGGGTTGCCTAAGACCATCAAAAAAGCAGATGTTTACATCACGATTCATTAACAGTAGCAAGATCTCAGTTACAAAGTAGCAATGAGAATTATTTTACATGGTTGAGGGCCACACAACACGAGGAACTGTATTAAAGGGTCATAGCATTAGGAAGGCTGAGAGCCACTGCTCTGAGTGACATCTGTGGAGCATCACTTAGGCAATGTAGTGCTCACGACTCCTGGCGTTCTTCATGTCTTCCTTAGCTTTGAGGCATGGGTATGCACAATCTCCCGGAGCCTGCATCTGGACCTCAGTCCTGCTGTTTGCCACAGCATCCAGACTGCTCTCTGGACTACATCACATCTGCTAAACAAGCATAATGATTTTACTACTCCATAAAGCCATGTGCAGATTATGTGAAATGCCAGACCAGTGTATGATGTCTGTTGCTGTTCCAAAACAAAAGGAGCATCCTGGCCAAAAGAGGTGCCTCATGCATGTGGTGACTGAGAAGACCTGTACTCTGAGAGAACAAGGAGAGGGGAAGAAGGGAAGAGAACAGGAATACTAGCAGTGAAGATGATCAAGGAGGTAAAATGTAGACCATAAATGAATGACAAGAATGGGGTAAAGGCAGTGTTTTGTGCATGGCTGTATGTATTCATGTGTGTTCAGATCCTCTTGTGTGCAGGTGCATGTATACATATGTATGTGTACATATAGAGGTCAGAGGTCAGTGCTGGAGGTTGTTCATTGGGGTCCATCCACACTGTTTTTTTTTTTGAGACAAGGTCTCTCACTGTTTTTGAGCCTGCCCAGTAAGAGATGCTGATTGGCCAGAGAGCCCCAGAGATCCTCCTGTCTCTGCCCTTCCACTTCTGGGATTACAAGTATGTGTCATTATTTCTAGTGTTTTATATGTGTGCTAAGGATTGAACTCAAGTCCTCACACTTGTACAGCAAGCACATTACCAATGGAGTCGCTCCCCTGCCTCAGAGCAGGGCTCGGAGATACTGTACACAGGTTAAAGAAAGAATGGCTGTTCAAAATAACTTAAGACAGAAATGTGTTTGCTTCATCAGCCCTTACTCAGTGTTAAAGGACATCTCTTATCTTAGGGCCAGCAAGAAAGCTCAGCAGGTAAGAGCATTCATCTCCAGACCTCACGATCTGAGTTACATGCCCAAGACCCACACAGTAAAAAGAGAAAATCAGCTCCCACAAATTGTCCCCCGATCTCCCCCCACAGGCACACAGTGGCAGGTGTACCCCTCCACTCCCCCAATAAAGGCACACAGTTAAAATTTTATTCTCTTAACCTCATAGATAAAAAATAAACTGTCACTATTATTTTCCATTATGTTCCTTTGATTACTAGCAAATTAAAGAATTTTTCAGGAGCCAGGTTAGCGGCTATCACTCTGGCAATGGTAGGTTCTACAGCTATTAATACACGTGAGTTTTCTGCATATAATTTCCTTTAAGCCCGGTGCCCCTGCTGCTCAGCAGAAGGCCGTGATGGATTATGCAGCCCAAGCGCCGCCATATGTTTGGTGCTTATTATTAAGCCCAACTACTGAGCAAAGAAAGACATAATTAGCCTTTTTGGGAATTATTTTAAGCCTTCAGCAGTAAAAAGGCCTGATGTTGATTTATTTCCCAGAAACTATTTGTATTCGATGCCTTTTAAAAAGTCTAGTCAGACTAAATGACCAGGCATGTTTTCAACCTTCGAAGACGGAATTTCTGGGTTCTAGGAGAGAGTCCAAAATAATCCCCCGGGCACATCGCTCAGATAGCAGTTGAAGACAAAAGATTGAATCGTTTGGAAGGAGACAGAGCCACTGGGGCGTCATAGAAACAACATGAGTTGAATTCGTCTCGAGTTCCCAGTGGTTGGGATGGAGGGGCTGATTTCTGCCTTGAGGAAGCTGTGAGCTCTGCAGAGGGCTGAGCTTAGCCCTGGTGCTGATGCGGGGCATTGGAGAATGCTCGGCCGTAGACACATCTCCTTCGACTTTATCAGGAAAGCTGCTTCTGCTGGTCATTATCCTAGGCAAGACTTGAATCTGTACTTCCAAAGCAAAACACGTTGTCTGGTTCTGAAGCTATCTCACACATTACCGGGCTTCCAGAAGCTTTGTTGTTCTCTGACAGGAATGGATTTCTACCCCAGAGGCCCCAGCTGCACATTGTAATTCCCAGTCTTACCCTCTACCTAAATTGTTGTCTGGTTGCTTTTGTTTATCTGCGCTGTTAGTCATTGATGGCACATTTGGAAATAAATTCCTGAGATTGTCACGGGTCCGCATGTATTGACACAGTTCTCAAACACAGAGATGATAAACACCATGCAGATGTTCCCCAGGACAGTCACCCAGGCTGCTTTTGGCACTTTCATACAGGAGCAACCAAATACATCGGCTCTGGAAATAGATACAGCAGGCTTGGGCTTCACTGCCTCTTCCTTCCAAGCAAAAGTCAGGGGCTGAGATGAATTAAAACCAGGAGCTGGTTACTATGAAAGATTACAGAATGTTAAACTGGTCCAAAATGGTTCCCATTCTAGCAAAAGTAGCCTACTGGCGGAAGCCAGGGAGTAAGAATAGAAAAGAACCCAGGGAAATCCCTGGTGAGAGGTCCGTCTGTTTCTATTGTGTTCTCAGGTCAATGTTTGTTGGTTAGAATTCGTATGTCCTGAATGAGTAACTGAGGGTCCTACACAACTGAAGGAATGACTGGAACTTTGACAGTTCTGTGTTGACTAGGTTTGGGTTGCAAGCTACAGTAGTTAGCACTCCTGGCTCCACGGCATAGGGCTCCCGTTAGGGGCTTAGCCCTGTGTTAAGTGTCCCCTTGCCTCTTATTATGCATTCTGTACATCAGCGCCACAAAAAACAGTGTATTTTCTGCCTCCAATACGTAAAGACTGAGGCTCAGGGAGGAAGACACAAGTGGTGGAAGAACCAGGATTCAAGCCCAAGGCTTCTGTCCTCAACTCACAACCTGGAAGTTGCTCAGCAATAATCACGCTCAGTGTGAGAGTCTCATCTCTTTGTGATCTTAATTGTAATTCCCTCAGCCGCAGAATCTGCTGATACCCAATCTCGAAGGAGCCCGAATGATCACTCTGTGCAGGCTGCGAGTTAGGTTCTGCCCCACGCCCATGGTCGTTCCACTGGTTGGTGGAAGTGAGACACGGTCAGCCAGGGACCTCGTGCATGCATGCCAGCTAACACCAGCCCAGCACTTTCCTGACGTTATCGTGGAGATGTAATCAAAACGGGAACCAAATGAGCTGAAATAATGAATTTTGGATCATTGCAGAGTTTCTAAAAATCACTTAAACTGGCACCGTGGAGGAATTATCCTTGTGTCTATGACTCCCACGGTAAAAATAGACATTAAGAGGACAGATGTGTGAGAGGCACTTTTCACTCAAAAACATCATTAGGATGGCGAGAACATGATGCACTTACTAATTGTGTGATGTCTTCGGAATATTTGAATACAGCATTAAAAACATCAATCCGTGTGCTGCCGGCAGGTTCCTGACAGCAGAGAAACTCATGATACAGCACTGGCTAAGGTTTGAGGCAAGAGTCATAGGTGATGCTCAACACGAGTGATCAATCTCCAACACCTGCCCACTGGCCTCTCTGAAATAGTTAAATGAGTCTCCCCTGCCCTCCATCCCTTTCCATCCTCCCCAGCCTTCCTCCCTTCGCTACTGCTTTGAAAGCTCAGCATCATGTCGTGGGACCAAGGCACTGCGTGGCCATCAAGCTATTCCCTCTGGTCTCGTACCTTACTTAGACAGCATCCCTCTACACCTCTACAAAGCTAGGTCCAAGTTGGCCATTCTTCCCCTGGAGACCCGTGTGGGCTCCTCAGAGACGATGCTTCTTTGCTCTACCCTCTCCAATTCTATTTCCCCATCTCCTTCCTCTCTATATTTCTCCTTTAATTCCCCAAATGCTAAGTTGACAAGGCCTCATCACCTGGACAAGACCATGCATGGAACGCTTCGTGGTTTGTCTGCAGTCACAAATTCTATGAGAAGATTAGACAGGACTTCCAAGCCTCACACGAGTTCCAAGTGTTATCGACGAAACCCATCGTTTGCACCTGCAAAGATACACCAAGCTCTAAAGTTTTAGGAGCTTACGGAATAGGTATGGCGCCCAGGAGAAAAGTCGTGAAGGATTTCCTCAAATAGAATGTAAAAAATAAGCTGGGTGGTGGTGCACGCCTTTAATCCCAGCACTCGGGAGGCAGAGGCAGGCGG